>VZTR01004666.1:373714-432529 GCA_013400775.1 Chaetops frenatus | reverse complement strand
TTTTTTTTTTTTTTTTTTTTTTTTTCATAAAATTTAAATATAGGGATGGTGGCCTCCTTAAATGTCCCATTCACTTGTATGGGTTTCATGGACTGGCTCATATTCCCTGTTAATAAACTAACCATACACAAAGAAATTATTTGAAGAGTTAAGTTTACAGAATGTGGACTACAAACGAGATAAAATTCTGATATTGATGAGATAAAGTGCCATGCCTGAAGGTGTATGTTATGCTTTGTAGGCTGAGGGCTTTTGATTAAAAAGAAAGCTTGGCTTAACTGCAGCTGGTTGCAAGAATTGCATAAATGAACGAGAGCTTTCTCTTTCATGGCTGCTTTCCATATCACCTAAACAGCTACTGATAATATCATTTTAAATACATACTGTAAACACAGATGTAGGTCATGCTGTAGCTAATGTATTTCCCAAATGAAAAAGTCTGGAAAATCATTTGCGCTTTTGAAGTTTTAAAGTTTTGACAGTAGTAAAGTTTTGGTGTCTGTGAAATCAGACTTCCAACAAAAGCTACAAAGCAGCATCACAACCTGCTCAAACCCTGGTTAGCAAAATTTCCATACCTGCAGATTTGACCTTTGCCAAGTTTAGCATTCCCATTGGGTTGTCTCAGATTGTAGAGTTGGTTCTGTGGTGCAGGTCACATCCTGTGAGGAGACACCCAAACTGTCTTTTAAGAACACATAGTGCAGATGTGAGGGTCAGTCTCTTGATCTCTGTGCTGCCTTCCTCAGTTTCCTATGTGCCCAGCAAAAGATCCTCCTGAAAAAATCCCCCTTCCTTTGTTATGAAAAAATTCATAACAAGAAAGAAATTGAAAGACATGCTTGAAATATATGAGGGTACTTAGAGGAATAAATGGCCATTAATGGATAGGGTTGAAAATCTCTGTGTTCATAAGGGACAAAAGGAAGTAAAGCAAATAAAATACAAACTAGAAGCAATAAGAATGTAATATCATGTGTCTGCTTACGGTACCTCACCAGACATTCTCAAAGGCTGCAGGACTGTAATTAAGACTGAGGTGCTGTAATACAGAACATGGTGGCCACTGCTAAGGAAGCAAAAAAACCACATCCCCTTGTTGGGATGGAGGAATTGCTGGAGACAAGTGTGTGCTTTCTCAGAGATAGGCTCATGTTTGCTGGTTTAAAGAAGGAGGAGCAGCAGCTTTGATCCTGTTTCAGTGCAGAATGGTCCCAGCACATCCCTGTCTTTGATGCTTAAGGGATGCTTAGGGTGTCCTTCATCTATACTTGGGGAAAAAACAAATACCCTGTTTTAATGGCAAAATAAGAATCACAGGACAGTTTGGAAGGGTCCATAAAGCTCATCTCCTTCCAGCCCCCCTGCCATGGGCAGGGACACCTTCCACCAGACCAGGTTGCTCCAAGTCCCATCCAGCCTGGTCTTGAACACTTCCAGGTATGGGGCAGCCACAGTTTCTCTGGGCAACCTGTGCCAGGGGCTCACCACCCTCACAGCAAAGAGTTTCTTCCTAATATCTAATCTTTACCCACCCTCCTTCAGTTTAAGGTCATTCCCCCTTGTCCTGTCACTCCATTCCCTCATGAAAAGTCCCTATCCAGACTTCTTGTAAGCCCCCTTTAGATACTGGATATTAATAAGAATCCCAAATAGTGATCAGCATAAAACCAAAGCAGAGCCTACTAGTAGGTACATTCATGTTCTCCCAGTGTGAACAATGTTTGAGTCTTGTGTTTGATTTTTTTGGGGATAATAACCCTTTATGACCTGCCTTTTATTTTGCATATTTGTTTGCAGTGATGCTATCTCCATCTGTGTTGCAAAGCTCACTTTTCTGCAGCTTCTCTGTGATTTCCCAGCTGTCCTGTTATTTCCCACCTCATGCTTTTCTTTTCAGCTGAACCTTATTCACAGTGAAATCAGTAATTTAGCCGGCTTCGAGGTGGAGGCCATTATCAATCCTACCAATGCTGACATTGACCTTAAAGATGACCTAGGTAAATGGGGCATGGGTTGACACAACTAACGGTCACATGGAAATTATGGAACCCAGAATTTACTCTCTAGGGCTTCATACCTTTAATCAGAGCAGAAATTCAAATCTTGCAGGTCCTGCTTTGTTGAAGAACTATATTCAAAATACTTTTTGACCAATTCTGAATACTTGCAGCTATTGCTAGTCTTCAAGCTGATTTCAGTTCAAAAATTTTAAATTCTTTTCCATAATGATCATATGTGACTGTTAGCTATTTTGGGGGGTTTCTTATTTGGATACTTTGAGGACTAAAATACTTTTTTGTCAGGTTTTTCTCAAAATAAACAGTTTCTCCATTCTACCTGCAATCTCAGGGTTTTTATTTCAATACTTAGAGTAGGCCTTAAAAATTTTGGAAAGAACTTATTAAATAATTAGCTATCCCCAAATCTTCCATACCATGATTTGATGTTTAATTCAGTCAATAATTTGTTTCCATTATGTTTCAGTTCTTCCCTGTCGCTTTTAAATTTCAGCTGGAAACAAATACTGATATTATGCCAGGAGTGAACTATCATGGGTGGAGAATCGCTTTTAAAGCCTCTCTCTTTCAGATTTCAGATTGATAAGAAATCAAAAAATCCTTCTTTAACAGAGGATTTTCTTCAGCAAAACAAAAATTGCCTTTCATGCATTATGTACTGTGTTGCCTTATTTGATTATACCTGCTGCTGTCTTTTTTTGAAACTCCCATAATGGAATACAACCCATAATTTTACTACTGCTGCATTTCCTATGTTAAGAGAAGTAACTTGACAGAGAAAAAGGTCTAAGAAGGCTAATTTTTAAATCAGCCTTTCTTAGAAACACATATATTTCTGCAAGTGTCTTAGCCATTCCAGCACAAAACTAAAAAATAAGCCTTACTTTTAAACTATGCCAACAATTATTTGTATTTTTAAAGCAAATTCTGTGCAGCCCTGGCTGCAAATACTTGGTTTTCTCCATGTAAAGGAGACTGGCATTTTTAGAAACAAAATGATGAATTTACATACAAAAATCAGTGCCTGTCAGCTTATTGGTGCTGACAAAATGGAGAAACTAATTATTTTGTTTGGCTTGATGATCCTGAATTTCTCTTTTTTAAACAGATTCCATATTTTAATGTCATGCTCTGTGGGGAACTGGTTGTTTTAGGTTTCTGCAAAGTGAAATGGGGCATTAGCTGATTTTAAAACTGGAAATAATCTCATGTGATTGCTCTGACTTGTCATTTTAACATTTATTTGATCATGTCATACTCAATATTCCTCCTGCTGCTCCCTACACCCCTTTCTCTACACACACCTGCACACACAACTCAGCATACTCCTTTGGCGCAAGGTTTGGAGATGTAAAGGTAGGAAAATATGGACGTTGGTACATGTGTAAATGTAGAGCCTGTGCTGGGTCTCTGTCCAACGTGGTTGATATACATCTGTTTACCTGTTGTAGTTGCAAGTTGTACAGGCTGACATTGCCACGATCGACAGTGATGCTGTCGTTCACCCGACAAACTCTGACTTCTACACCGGTGGTGAAGTAGGTAATGGCAAGTTCAGTGCTGCGGAGTTCGTATGTGTGTGCATGGTCGATCAGCAGCCACCAGCTTGTTGTAGCTATGCAGATTTGCATTCATTTCTCACTTCCAGCAGTCCTGACTGATCATAACAAGAAATGAACAATTACAAACCTAGTGGGGCATTTTTGGTTTTTATTGCCAAATCAGCCTTTCAGAAGTAACAATGGAGCGCACCACCAAAATTGCAGTGCAGGAACAGTGTGGTAAATGCAGGCACGTGACCAAGGAAAATGAATTACGACATTGTTGGTTTGACATGTTAAGTGCCTGGTTTGAATGTGGTTTGAGTCTTGATCTTTAGATTTCTAACCAGTTCTAGTGCACCTTCTCCATGCCAAGTTTCAGATGTTCACATCTGGATTCACATGCTGGATCTAACCTGTCTGTATTTTCCAAACTCTTTAAAATTATCCTTACGGACCGATGACCTTCCTAGGCCTGCTCCACGGTCCTCAAGCCCACAAGCCCAGGCTAGTGCTGCACACACATCAGTCACCTGAGATACATGGATGAGAGAGAAGGCATGACAGGAAACAGGACAGACCTCTTAATTCAGCCATTCTAGCTGTCTCCTGAGTAACTTTTCTCCTAGCCTTCTCTTACCGCTCTGACATACAGAATTTTGAAGGATTTTATAAAAGGGTAGGAGTACTTTGACTGAACTGCCTTGGTAATTTTAAAAAGGCAAATCAGAATTTGGGCCAAATGCAGAAGTTGCTGGCAATGCTTAAAAACAAGTCAGCTGATTCCAGCCTCTGTTCTGCATCTCATCTTGACCTCACCATCGCTGTGAGAATGGGCTCCCCCCATGCCTGAGGCCTTGTTTTCAGTACTGACTTGGACGGACATGTGTCCTGCACCACCTGCTTTTTCTGAAAGGGCTCCTTTCTGAGTAACACATAGAGAAATGTAGCTCTGGTCGGCCTGTTGGGCAGTAGCACTGTGACTTTGCTGGCTAAATAATATGCAGAGTGTCATAGTAGCCTGTACCTGAAGAATATGCTTCCAAAGTCTGTCAGACCCATTTACCCAATGTGCCTGTCTCCTCCCCTGTGACAAAGAAATGCTTTGCTATCCTACAAACAAAATTGTCTCTTGAAGCTGGACTGCTCGTTCCTTAGTGTAGGTTCCTGTTGCCTCTGACTGCTGTAAGAAAGAATAGAAGTGCACAAATGCTTAGCTTCCAATGATTAACTTTTACCCATCTAAATTTTTTTTTCCAATTTTTTGTTGTTTTTTTCCCTAACAATTTAAATGTACTGGGGGCTTATCCTGAGAATTTTAGAGCCTAAATTTCTGCTAACGCTGTTTTCAACACTGATACCAATGCCTGCTTGGAAAGCATGAGATAATGATCTTATTCTCATGGGAGTGACACATATTTATGCCTGTGAGCAAATAAGCTACTAACCCTGAAGCTGTGAAGCAAGACTTCCATCAAGAAACTTGCTAGTGGAGTGGAAAGTGGTTAAATACAGTCTGTCCTTTACCAGATTAAGCTAATTTACAATGTACATGTCAAGTATAATTTCAGTATAAACTCTCAATATTAATCAGAAGAAGAGCATAATTGAGGAGTAAATGCAGGATATTTCACTCATTTATACCAAATATTAATTTTTCTCTTCTTTGTACCAGATCTGCAAGAAGAGAGCCCAGTGAAATAAACTGACATGGTTGTTCATTGCTTTTAATTATAAATTAATTCCCAGTAGAAGGGAAAAAGCTGATCCTTCTGGATTGAATTAAACCAAACTAGGCTAAATTCCATTAAATGTACAACAGCTTTGCAATGGCAAAGAAATGACCTACTTAATAGAACTTTGCTGTTCCTAGGTTCTGCACAAGGCTTAATTATGTTTCCCCTTGAAACAAGAGAAATTAAGGATTATGAATGTCATGGGTTTTAGTGCTGATCAGAGTTCATGGACTCATGGGGGATATAACTGGAATATGCATAAATAAAAATAGGAATGATATGGAAATATATACAACAAGAATGGAAGGCTGTTTCATTCCCATCCCTTCTCTGTCAGGGTGATTTTATAAGACCCTGGAGTCAGCCACATGTACTGGATGGGCTCAGCAAAGGGCACAGGGTGTTGTGCTTTCTGGTAATTCCTTGCCTTTGAAGAGCAGAGTTCTTCCAAGCACCTCAGTGCTGCTCTGGATCTCCTTTCCCAGCACTCTCCTAAGACACCTTGCTGCTACAAATAAAGTCATTACTGTCTTTTCTAAGAGATTTGTAAGGTGATCCTCCCACTCAATTGCACTGGGATAGGTAACTTTAGGTTTCAGAAAATTCTTAGGAGTTTGGCAGAAGTATTTATATTTAAAAGCTTAAATGAGCACAAAAAGCAAATTACACTCTGACCTACACAGTCGGACCTTGCAATCCAGTTTTTGGCAAACCCTGTTGTGAACTGGTTATGAAAAAGCCATAGAAAAGGCATAGCTTTTGTAATTGTCCTCAGCTTTTATACCCCCAAAGCAATAAACTCCCACTAACAAAATAGACTTAGGGTCACAGAGTCAGTTTTTGAATGGAAAACAAATGCATTGTTTTCAGCTTTTCAGTTGGGAAGAAATTTAGCAACACAAAACAAAAGCATCTTGCAGTCTTAGCTCCTAGAGTTATAACTTGATTTAGTAACCGGAATCTTGGAGGAGGGACTCTGCTTCCTGGAGCATATAGTATGTGCACTTCCATCAGAAATTGCATTTTTTTTCTTTCTTCATCAGTGGAAGTAAGGGGTGTCACAAGTAAATGTCTAGATCTTTAGAGATCCTAGTTCTGAATTTTTGGAAATCAGTTTTCAAAGCAATATCTCAAATCAGAGCCTTTATGATATCACTGCTTTTACTTACCTACCTTTATAATTAATATGCACAGTGCAAAATTATGTGGGTTGCTTATGTAGTTAGGAAAATGCTTTCTTGGGCTGTTTTTTCTTTCATTAATATTTAAAACTAGAGCTGCAAAATAAGATCTAAACCATTTAGTGATGGACTGCCTTTGTAAACAGCATACCTTTTGGTTGCCCTGACACACTGCACAGCTCTTCTCCTCCCAGAATAACTTTGTCCAGCTCCTTAGTTGTAGTTAGAGAAGTTCATTGGAGGAATATGTTCCTTAGAGATTCTCGTATTTCTGAGGCTCTTCCTCTTGGTTAAAGGTGGCTCAACAAGCTGGGCAGTTACCAAGTAAAGCAGCCCGCTGCACTCACGAGACTGTTTCATTCCTGGGGCCACCTGTTGGGGTCAGGGACCAAGATCAGGTGAGTTTCAAATTCTTATTGTGGCAAATGGCTCTTTAAAACAATTTGTAAGAGAAGAGGGGAAATGAATCCTAGGGGAAGGAATTGCAAACCTTCAACCACTGTTGAGCTAGCCCTTTCTTTTGGAACATTTCACACTAAGAGATGCTCATGAGAAGGAAGTAAGTAGGGATGTCATGTCAGATGGTTTTTGACAGTAAATTCAAGTCTGAGAATGTTAGCAAGGGATACCAGCGTGAGGTTTTTGGGTTGTTAGGGTTGTCTTTTTGTTCTTTCTGTTGTTGTTGTTGTTGTTTTTAATGACTAGCTAATTCTCAAGTCCCAAAAGGTTTAGATCTTACTTTGCAGTCCCCAAAAAATGTTTGGGCAGAAAACTCTAGAGCGATGTAACAAAAGTGAACTATGAGTCACATGTCTGCTGAGATCAGAGGAGTAAACTAACAATTCTCTGTTCAGGGAGCACTTTGGAAAAGAAAGGCGGCAAGGAGTTTGTGGAAGCTGTCAATGAGCTCCGCAAAAAGAACGTGCCATTGGACATAGCCGGAGGTGAGGCTGCGCTTCGGGACCCCAGCCAGAGCTCCACGGGCACTGGGGCCTGGCTCACACAGCCCAGCTCCTCCTGCAGCAGCTCTGCTGTCTGCAGGCAGCTCCCAAGGGCTGTATCTTTGTATTCTCCACAGTTAAACTGCACACATTGCATCTTAAGTAACCTTTACCAAAGCACCTGGGAAGTGGGCGGTGCTGTAGTGTTACAGTAAAGCCAGGCTGTTCACAGGTATGTGCGTACACACTCAGTGTTGATAATTAAGGGCACAGTTCAGAAAAGCAATTAATGAGATGCTTATTTTTGAGTCCAACTCTGTTAAACATCTGCTTTGCTGAAATGCTGCTGACTTTCACTGAACTTAAGCATGTGCTTAAAGTTCAGCATCTGCTTGGGTACTTACTTTAATCAGTGCCAAAATCATCACTATAAAAACTTATGACTTTTTGATGTCTAGTTATCAAAATTTATGTAATATCGGAGAAAAATCTACTATGTGAGTAATAAAGTTTGATAATGGCAATATATAATTTTACACCATCTGTGAAATTGCTGATCCATGTTGTTCATATAGAAGGCTGATTCTGCCATCTGTGTTTATGCTATAAAAATAAATACAGTGTGCACAGTTTTGTAAACGAATCCTAACTACAGCCGAAGGGGAGATGTAAGAATTCAGCTCTGACAGGAAAAATTACAACTGTTTACTTCTGGAGCTTAATACTTTGGGGGTTTCTCCCTTGCTTTTTAAAAATTTAATAAGTTTTTCTTGGAATTTTTTTTTCCACGAAAATATGCAGAATCAATTACTCACTTTTTTCTTTTTACTAACTTCTGCACAAGATTGCTTACCAGCCCAGACCAAACTGCTCCAAAGAGGTAGCAAGTTGAAAAGAAAATTTTCTTATTCTCAGCTGTCAGTGCATCCCTCAGATCTGGGGGTGGTTGCTTGGCAGTCTTACCCCAGGGCAGGTCTCCCTTGCACTGGGATAAACTGACTGTTAGGGACTTTTTGGAGAACTCTAGAGCAGAACTGATACATCCATTTTTCAATCTTACAGATACCCAGTTTTCAGATTTCTCAATTCTGTGGGCACCAGAATGCTTACCTGGAATGTGACTAGCACAGAATAAGTCCATAGCTGGCTTTCTAGTTCTTACTTCCCATTTCAGTGCATTTGTATTTGCATTTGAAGTAAGGGACATATGCTCTCAGTAATGAACAGTTGTCCTCATCAGAATCCTAATGAGTTAATTAATGACTACCCTGGAAAACATTCCCTGAGAAATTTTATAGTTGGTCATGTGTATCAATACAGTATTTTATTCTTTCAGGGTGAAGATGATATCCACATTTCACATCTGACTAGAGATATGTCAGCTGCTTTTAATAGATTTTTCTTGGATTTATGATGTATTCTGAATCTGCCAACATTTTAGTTGCACATTATGACAAATTAACATTGCCTACCACTGAGGCTATTCAACACACTGGGACTCTGCAAACCCATAAGAACAAAAATGTTTGTGCTTCCATTGTCCTTCAGAATGTTCTGGTTAACCCCTGGTCAGGATCCATATGACAAAGTCTATTTTCTCTTTCCTGCAACAGCCACGGGATAGTATCCATATGTGATGATTATGTGCCAAGAGTTATTTCTACTATACTTAAATAGCAAAATGCCTCATAAACATTCCAGAATGGAATAGAGAATTTCAGACATCTAAGCACCTTTGCAAACCTGATTTTTTAATTTTTTTTAAAACTTACTGGTATTTTTAACATGGTTTTGTGAAGATAAAAGCTGCCATTTTATACCTAGACTGCTGTGGGGTATTTTAGGGCTGACTCTTTGTGAAGGCTCTCTGTATGCTCTTCTGAGCTTTCAGATTTTTCTTCCCTCAGTTTATGATTAGGGTAGTTTGCTTCCACCCACCTTTTTTTTTTAACAAATCAAAGTTACAACTTATTATGTGCAACCACAGCCCAGTGAGTTCAGAAATGACAGAGATCTCTTACCCTGGTTTCTGGCATGCAGAGCACACAGTCTGTTGTTGCTCTGTGATGGGAAATGGTGGACCCAGAATGTGTTCTGCAGAGGAGGCTTCTTGTCTGGAGAATCCCTGCCTGTCAGCAGTTTGTAGGCAGGGTCTGCTGCATCTTTTTAGTCCCCACATGTCCATGGTAGTATTGTGGTGATAAGATATGATTAGCATGCTAAAATTTCTTCATTTCTTTGTACATACAAGGCCTGCCCTGTTGTTACACAGTGTGAATCAAACATTGGAAATCTGTAAATGCATCCTCTCCACTCCTCTGTCAAGAATGTGATGAAAGAGAGAAACTAAGCCCAGTATTGTTCAAGTGATCTTGGATGACCCATACACAAAAAAGCTAAAATAAGGCCAGGCCCCAAGTCTTGAAATCACACAAAATGTCTTCATTACAGTTATTCAAAGACAAAGCTGGAAATAAAGCCAGAATCTTAATTCACCTCTTTTCCATCCTTCCTTTGGGGTTTGCAGAGCACTAGTATCTCTGAACTGCTCCAGTTTGAGCTGGGGTATGATCAGAAGCCATCTGAACAATCTGTACATTTAGCAGGAGTAGCTGAAGGTCACTGGAGTTGCAACTCCTTGTGCCTGTCCAGCATCCTGATATTTACTGTAGCTCTGCAGTAAACCCAACCAAAGCAAGATCATCCCTTGTCTGGGTTTAGGTTCTAACAGATACTGCCCTTCTTATCCAATCCTCAATATAAATGTGCTTTCTTTGATGTCAGCCATGAATTCTTGCTCTCTCTCAAATAGGCTCAATCCTAGCTATGATTTATAAATTATCACAGCAAAATGCAGCTGGAAATGGAAAACACAAAGTCTCTGTAATCATGTTATATTTTAAGGCTGTGTGATTTGTAATCTAAAACATTCACAGGGGCCAAAGTAATGTCTGTTGATTGTTTGTTATTTTAATCACATGTACACTCCTTTAATCCTAAAGAGAGGAAAGTAAATTATGTTCCCTTTTCAATTCTTCCTAGCTGTTGTCAGTGCTGGCCATGGACTGCCAGCAAAATTTGTGATCCACTGTAATAGCCCAGGTTGGGGCTCAGACAAATGTGAGGAGCTGCTGGAAAAGACGGTGAAGAACTGCTTGGCTCTGGCTGATGAAAAGAAGCTGAAATCAATTGCATTTCCTTCCATTGGCAGTGGCAGGTAAGGCTGTCAGGCAAACTTGGTGCCAAATAGGTCACGTTCTCTAAGTGCCATCTGGTGTTCCAGTCCTTTCCCATGTACAAAACACATCGCTACAATGCCGGCTTTTTTCTTCCTCGTTTAAAACAGTTCCCTAAAAGAAAAGTTTCTTCTAGGTTTGTTCAGGCAGTGCATGGAGCATGGTGTTTTCCTAAATGCTAGTTTAGTGTTGGCAGATCTCATAGTGAGTCTTGTAAATCTTAAAGCGTGCAAATGGGATAAAGAGCATAAAATGAACTTTTAAGAGAATGTTAGAAGTTCTTTCAGACTATTAATTCATTCATATAAATTGGAGATGTGGAAAAAAACAGAAAAAAGGGGTCTCTTTTGCCTCATTTTAGTGCATAATGAAACTTACCTGTCTTAGGATGGCCAGAAGACGTGGCTTAGTGTTTGTTTAAGCTGCAAACCTAAAGTGCCTTGATTCTCAGGATTTGCAGAGTCACTTCACATTTTCATCCAAAACCCATAAGCTGAATTCCATGCAGTTTACATCATGGGTTTATTTCATTAAAAAACAAAGACCTTAAAAACCCTTGCCAAGGTCTTTGAAAGCCTCAGTGTAAAGTTCAGGTCCTCTGGCTCTGTACAGTGTGCTCAGTGCCTTTGAAAGTTGGATCATGTTCTTAAGAGTTTCAGTCCAGACTGGCTGCACCTTTGGTCTGACACTCCTGGGTTTGGGGTGCAGAGGGAGGTTGGGAACACCTGGCCCTCAGAGATGCCTCAGTATGAAGACCAAGGGCCAAATCCAGGCTCAGTTACACAGTTGTGTCTCTAACTCTGAACAACTGACCCTCTTGAGTTTGCCATGAAAGAAGTTGGCTGGTGTACAGCAAGAATATTCTTCCCATTGTGCTGTGTTGCAACACTAGATTAATTCTTGCATACTCTGTGGGCTAGGGCAGAAAACAGTATTTGAGGTTCTGGGTTAAGGACAAGAAATAAAAGTTTAATTAGGATGATAAATTCAAGCAACTTGCATCATACAAACCTTCAGCTAAGGTTAGTCTGCATAGCTGTCATTTTAAGGGGAGAACTTGAGCAAACTTTGCAGGACAATAGAGAAATAGAGCAGAGGGTTCATAGTAAACTGTTGGATTAGCTGTCAGGGTCACAGGCTGGTCATTACAAAGAGAGGCTCTGAATCACTCTCAGAGAGAAACTCTATTCCTCCACAGAATAATGTGGAGCATGCAGAGTGACTATTGAATTGGTTATGTAAATGTGAGACCATGAAAAGTATCTTCCACACAGCCCTGTCTTTTCTGGATAGCTCTTAGCAAAGAACCACTCCCAGCCCTTGTTGTAAAGTAGGTGATTGGTACTGGAAGATGATGAAGCCTTGAACAATCATCAGGATTCACATTCTGTTCTCAAATCTGGTTACTGACAGGCAGGATATGGGGCAAGTTCTCCACTTGGCATATACACATCACTCTTACTTGAGCCAGTTGAAGTGGTGCTTTTAAAAGATGGAGAGGAATCAAAAGGCCTTGAGTAATAGATGAGGTTATGTATTTTTCCTTCTTTTTCGCCTTAACTAGAGATACTCAAGTGTAAGTTAATTTTGGAGAGAACATAATATATTCTGACAATACTCTCTACTTTGTTTTTATGAAGTCAAAAGCATTAAAAAAAGAAGAAAGTAAAGCTTTAAAAGATAGATAGCAAATGCCAAAGACACCACATGTATGCAGCTGTTCTAGTACAGGCATCTGTCAAGCAGACATCACCCAATAAACCCACATAAACAGTTTCATTCTCTTTTATAGTTGAGGAATGGGATTACATGAGGGCAGTTCAAATAAATCACAAGGGGAAATAAAATAGCATACTTGTAGCATTCATTGGGCCAGATGCTCAGCTACAGCCAACTTAAGGAAAGGACAACTTGGGTGCTGTTCAGAGGTAGCCTGGAGTTCAGTCTGGTAGGGCCAGCAGGAGAAAAGGGAAAGGAGAGTTAGGAATTGAACATGAAATCATCCTCAGAGAAGGGATTCCCTTCTGAGGCTCTGACTTTGATCTGAATAGACACTGGTTTGGCTAAAGTCCCAAATAGCCTTTTCACAAGAATTTAACTCAGACCCATAGATCAATGCCTAAGACTTCTGTTTCTTGCAGCCCACACATGGCCATCAGGCCAGCACCCTTCTGCTGATTTTTCTGCTGATTTTTCTGCTCTCTTTTGTTTCTCTTGGGAGAGGTGTCCTGAGCAATGGATTGTTACCAGCTTCCCTGGCACTGTGCCCTCCTTTCACCAGGCCACTCTTCTTTCGTGTGCCCTGGTGTGAGCACCCTGCCAGAACACTCGGAAGTTGTGTGACTTCAGAGAACAGTCCAGAAACAGTGTTTGTCCCTGTTCTGATGCTGCCCTGCATGACAGTTCAGGAATAAAATTCCTGAAAGATCTCTTCACTGTATGCCAGGATGCAGCATTCATAAGTAACCTGCAAGTGCCCAGGTGTGGAGGCTGCTGACTCCTAAGTAGCTACTGTGTCAAAACTGCTCTCAGCTGATTAACTTCTCACACAGCTGATTATCCATGACCAGCTCGTTTGGCTTTAGAAGAGTACGAGCTTTTCTCACTACACTTTATCCTTTTTTTCTCTTCTTTAATAGAAGAAAAAATTGGGCATTTTCAGAAAAGACAAGACAGTGTAAACTATTTCATGCCATCATTTTTTAAATGCCACAAACATTACCTTCAAGACAGCATATATGATAACACATTACAGGCAGGACTGACACAGAATTGCTCTCTGAGAATGTTTTTTGGTAAGGCTGTGCAGCAAATGGGCCATGACACAGACAGTTGCCTTTCACATTTGGTGTGTTCCAGCACAGAATAAGAGGGAGATTACAACAGCATTTTACTACGGCTGTGGTGCTTCAGTGAGCAAGTGCTGAGAAATGTTCACCTCTTAGAGCCAGAGGTAAATTTAGCCCAGCTACTTTGAACTGCTCAGGAACTGCTGAGAAACTCATCCATCTGGGTAATCTGTAAATTATTTGTAGTACTAATAGTACACACTTTATAATGGGGAGAATTAACTACCAGATATCTGTGTGTCAAGGAACCAGGTGATGTTCAATAGGCTCTTTCACGTTCTTTTTGGGTGCTACTCCTAAGAGAGTGGTCATGTCCCATCACCTTCAGACTGCCTATGGAGTGCAGGTCACTGAGGCTGGGGAAGGACTCAGAATTTTGCAGGGCAAAACCACAGTCTGGGTGAGTAGCAGGACTTCAGGAGTAATGCAGCAACAAAGTTCAGCACACATTCCAAGCAGCTACCAGGTGTAATTCCAGGAGTCTGCCATGACCTATAAAATTCACAGTTCAGGTCATAGCTTAGTTCAGACCATTCTACTTGTGTTTGACATGTTTTAAGATTAGATAAATCTTTCAGACAAGGATTCCTAGATAAAAATGTGAAGAAACTTATAAGAAAGGTTGTCAAGGGAGGTCCTGTAAAATCCTTAGTGCTTAGTTACCATTAGTAGTGGTAAAACCATTTTGTACTTCGGGTCTTTTAATGTTTTATATTCTATATCAAGTTCTCTGTCTCTTTTTTTTTCTTTTAAGTTTCTTTGCTTTCAGGACAGGTTTAGCTTTGCAGCTCCAACACATACACTGCTTTCCAGAACTCAGCAGGTTCTTAGTTTACTTACCTGTTAAATGAGAATAATTGACCCATCAGGTATCATAACATTCAGCCCATCAATGTGTGTAGACTCTGTATTCATGTTTTGGGAATGCTTTTCTTCTGTTGGAGCATTTTAAGTCTTTCCTAAATTAGCAAGTTTGTAGCTTCTAATTCAGCCTGTAAACACTGGCTTTGCAGCTCTATTTACCGTGAGGTGTCAGAGAAAAGCTGGAGCCTTCCCTGGGAGGTTGAACCATCAAAAGTCAGTTCAGAAAGTCTTGATTTTCTTTCTTTTTTTTTTTTCTCTCTCCTTCTAGAAATGGCTTCCCAAAGCAAACAGCTGCTCAGCTGATCCTGAAAGCCATCTCCAGCTATTTTGTGTCAACAATCTCCTCTTCGATCAAGACGGTGTACTTCGTGCTCTTTGACAGTGAGAGTATAGGGATATACGTGCAGGAAATGGCCAAACTAGATGCCAACTAAGCCTAGAAAGCTACACTACCAGCCCCCTCTTCCACCCATCAGCATCCCCAAATCCATAACTCATTGTGAGGTAGAGCATCTCTTATTTTAAATTTTGCTCATCTAGGGGAATAAAGGTGGGGTTTTTGTTGTTTTGTTTTGGAATTTTTTGTTTGTTTTGTTTTTCCTCTCTAAACTGTTTTATGTTGGCACTGATAGTTGGCATTACTGCTGTTAATGCACTGTTATACCAGGCATTGTCTGAAGTTAGTGTAATCTAGAAGATTTTATAGTTTTATTTTAATGAAGTATGGATTGAAGCAGGAAGCTGTTAGGAGTATGTAGTCTTTTATTTGTGAAAGAAACAGGCCAACCCTATTTTGTAACTGTGTTGTGGTGCTTTATCAATACATCAAGTGGCGTTCCTTTCATTTTTTAAAAGAACAGATGCTATAAACCTAATTTGTGTTTGTTTATTGTCTTAATGATTCTGGAAGAAAAAAAAAATACAGAAACCCTGTTGTCTTTAATTATATTTACAATTTTGAAACTGTGTGAATTGATTTAGTAAAATGTTTGAACTGTTTCTCTTGTTGTACTTGGATTCATTTTTCCTTTAAGCCTTTATTTTTTAAGTTCTGAAAAGTTAGCTCTGAGAGGGATGAGAGCAGATCAGAATCAGTGACCTGGAAGCTTGTTTGGACATGCTGAGCATCTTCCCTGTGCTGGCTGGATGTGAATGTGCTCGGTGACACAGCTGGGATTTTTCCAGAGAGTGTTCACACTTTCCAGTTGTTGTTTCAGAACTCCCTGTTCAGAATCTGCCCTAATTGCCTATTCAGTTTGGGAGGTTGAAGCCTTTTAGATCAAGCAAGGCCTAAGATTTTTTGAACTCTTTCCAGGTCATGTAATATGGGCCTTTTTGAAGCTACTTTGTGTTTTTTCCAAATATTTATGAGCCCTGTTTGTAGTGGTCGCCCTGTCCTTTGCACAGCTGAAATCCATACCAACATCGACCTTTATGGAAGCCACTTGGGTTTGAGAAAAAAGAAGTTACACTCTTAAAAGCTATTGCATGTGGATGCTGCTCTGAGGGAGGCAGCTCTTCCTTTGAAGTTTTTAGTTTATTTCTAGGTAGGAGGCATACGTTTTCCATCTCTGTTGAAAACTTCATTTGCTGATGAAAGAGTATTTCATGTCCAGTCTGGATTGGCCCAGAGCAACAAGCACACCAAACCTGACTTTTCAGTAAGTTCAAGAATACCAGATACTGAAAATGTGTAGCTTGAACTCTTGCAAAAGTTTGGGGTGTTTTGTGTAGAAGTCGAACTACTTGGAGCCTTCAAGTGTAGAGGAGCAGCTGCACCAATAACAGAAGGCAAAATTTAAAATACAAAATAAAAGTTGTTCTAAATATATACCCAAAGTTAAATGGAGCAAAGAGTAAATTATTTTTGTGCTTCAAATGCATAAAATGTTTGACCATGAGTTCAAACTTTAAAATTTTTATTGGCAAAAATTTGTTTTGTGCATTCCTTAAAGACAACAGCTTAAGGGACAAGTAAATGAAATAAGGTGCAGCACTTCAGGCAGTTAATTGTGAAGCATCTGCTACTGCAGTTGGATTGATCGTTGGGAGTTCAACTAAAGTTGCACTTTCCCCAAATTTCACTAGATGTCACTAACAGAATTGAAAAATACCAAAAAACTTACATGAGCAGCTAAAGTGGAGTGAAATGGGCCTTGATTTTCTTCAGCACAGGAGGGGATTTTTAACACAGGAGAGTGCACATCACACTGAGATCACATCACAGAATCCTGATCTGTTTGCAGTCTACAGTTTACTATACTGTATTAAAACTCTCCAAGTTTTAATGTCAACAGAAGTGTTTATCCAAACATGTTTTCTAGGTAGTTGAAAGTAGAACCTCCAGTGGCATTTAATAGATCTCTCTTACACTGCACCAGGCTGGGAGGGCCAACTTCGGTCTTTCAAGTAGAAAATCCTAAAGCAAACTGGATTTGCTGCTTCTGGCATCACATCTCATCTCCTTATTTAGCTGTGCGCTCCATAAATAGCTTGGCTGATTTCACTGGGGTCACCTGTGATGTGCCGTTTTATTTGCTGGGATTATGGTTCTTTTGTAAGGAAAAAACAAAATCATTTGCATTGTTGGAGCTGGTCTCATGCAGGGTAGGTATCACCATGTTCTTCCATACAAACACCAGAGCATCTTCTTCCTCATCCAACAGCCCAGAGCCATCCTGTGTTCACCCACATCTCCCACAGCCCAAGGAATGCTGCTCCAAGGTCCCAAAATCCAGCAGGCAAAATCCAAATCTGTCAGGAGAGCCAGAGATCCCAGAAAAAGCTTGACCTCGGGCAGCCTGAGTAAATTATGGCACTTATTCAAGAACCTAAAAAGTTAACATATCAGGTTACATTCATAACAAGGAAAACAAGAGGAAAAATTCCTGCTAACATGTGCACTGGGGCCAGGACATTACTTTGGGAATCTCTGTGGCATTTTGCTTGTTGGAGCTAAACATGCAAGCTCCATTTGCAGAAAAGAAAAAAAGAAAAAGTTCGTGCTTTGGGAAGACCACACATGGAAAAATGTCAGTGAGGTGCCTTTACAGCTTCTCTTACTGGTAGGTCCATTCTGGCTTTTCCCTGAACATAGCAGTTAAAATAGACATTCTCTAACTTTTTCAATACTTTCAAAGCCTAAAAGCATTTTGTGGCCAATAGCATTTTCAATTCACATCAGTAGAAGTCAGGTGGCTGAGCAAGGATGACCCTGACAGGAGGTACAGACACATGGCAGAGACTTTGCCTGTCCTGATTCCTCTTACAGACTGGAGATCCCACTGCTCCCTATTTTCAGACAGCTAGGCAAAGAATAGGTGGGACTTCACTGCTTCCTGTGCTTGACTCAGAAATTACAGGTCTGACACTCCATTTTATCATCAGCATTTAAACTTACAGCATAGTCGAGAACAAATAATTGTTCTAATTGTTTAATGAAGGATGGACTTTTAAAAAAAATTATTAGTTTTAGATTAATACCTCAAACCCGCTTAACCATAATATTGCAGAAACACAGTGTGCAGCAGGGTAACAAATGCACCAATGGGACAGCATCAGGACATCTAAAATTTGCCACTAAAAAGCTTCCATGTACAAGATTCTATCACAGTTGGGAAATGCAATTCTAGGGTTCATTGGGAGCAGTACCAACATAACCATAATACGGAAATACAAAAAGGTGTTCATAGCTAGACAGGAGAGCCTGTAATCCTTCAGCCACCAAGTGTACTAAGGAAGAGTCACTGAAATGGCTGTGGTTTTGTAAAAATGTGAGGAGGACTGGAACTGGAGTCATTAGGTGTGAGCAAAGCACTTTTAGAAAAGTTTTTTTCAGTAAAAAGGGGAATTGGGTACCTTCCTATTTGTATAAACTCTCCAAAAAACAGCCGAGTCAGAGTCCTAGAATGGTTTGGGTCAGAGGGACCTTAAAGATCATCTCTTTCCAACTCTCTGCCTTGGGCAGGGACACCTTGCACTAGACCAGATTGCTCAGAGCCCAGCCTAACCTGGCTTTAAACACCTCCAGAGAATTCAGAAAAAGCACCCCAAAAGGGAAAATAATAACACACAGACAAGACATCAGAACCATACTCGGACTGAAACAACCAAAGAGGCAAAAGTTTACAGAAAAATAAGGCTCCGATTTTCCAGCATTCATTAGCACCAAGTTTTTGTGAGCTCCCTTCCCCTTGATCCTAGCTAAAATTGGGGTTTCTAGCCTGAGAAACAGCATTGACAGGAGCTGCAGGTGCTGGCTGCTCAAAGATGAGGTCTGTAGCCTGTGCTAACCAGTCACATACTCTGCTCTGTGCTGGTTTTACAGAGGATGGTAATACCTCAAGTTGTAACAGCAACTCACAGGGAGCAGCATAATTGATAGGCCTGAAGAGTGCAGGTAAGTAGGAGGATTGTGTTTATATCCCTGGCATGAAACCCAAAGGGAACCAGGCTATTGCACACTGGCTAAAGTGCTTGAAAATTGCCACCGATTCCTTTTTGTGTCAAGTTCTTCAGAGATTTAGTTCACTCCTCCATAGAATCCCACTTAATGCCTCCACAACTCATGTTTAACCATTATCACTAGCAACCTGCTCATAAATGCTTCTTCCTTGTTAGAGTCCACGACCAGGAATCAAGGGGAGATGATACTGCTGTTTCCTAATACAAAGGAAGGAACGAAGATGTTTCACAGCGCAGCCCATAAAATCCCAACTCTTCCCCACTTTTTCACCAGCCTGGTTAACAGAAGAAATTTGATATTTTTGTACCTTGAAATGACTAGCCTTCTTAGGCTTAGGAGAATAAATTAAAGTTGAGCCAAAGTATGCCTCAGCTGCAGCAATGGGCAGATTGATTTGCTTTCCATCTGGGAGATTAAATTCCACTGCCAAAAAAATGGCACCAGCATAATTAGCTGTCAGTCAAGTTGCAAAGAGACAGACTATGTGGGATAATTGAAAGCCCTGCAGCTTCTCATTACATACTACAGAAGCCCTATTTGCAAATTTCCACCTTGAGGAGGTTCTCCCAACATGGTCAGGATTGTACTCATTCCTCCTGGCACATTCTTGTGAAGTGAAACAGGAGTGTTGTGGAGGGATGGATTAATTTTAAGTAACTCACTTAGCCTAAGTTGGTTATAATATATTTGTCAACAGCCCCTGACAGCTCCACTAGACTTTAATTGCAAACAAATCCAAACAGCTAGAAGGAAATGGTACATCTTCCACTCTGGTTATGCCCAGGGGACACCTTTACAGGCGTAAAAATCACCTCCCTGCCTTTGCCTTTTTTTTTCCTCCGTGCACTGTCCCTCCCACAGGAATCCTCCTATTCAGCAAATTGTAATTCATAATGAACCCATCAGCATGCGACATTACAAACATGTACCTTTCATAAAATAATGAACTCTCTTTTTTCCTCCCCTGTTTCCTGAGGCTTGAGCATGCTTCAGCAATTGCTGAGTGTACAGGAAAGTTTAGAATCATAGAAGAGAATCATAGAAGAGAATCTAAGAATGCTTTGGGCTGGAAAGGACCTGAAAGGTCACCTGGTTCCAACCCCATGCCATGGGCAGGATCACCTTCCACAGACCAGGTTGTTCAGAGCCCCATCCAGCCTGGCCTTGAGAAACAAGTAGCTCTGATTACCAGTCCAAGCCTTACTGAAGGGTGTGGGGTAATCCTGGTGATGAAGCAGGAGGCAAAAAGGGTTCTAAGAGTAAAATATGTTACAGCTTTCATCCTAAAGCTATAGGGAATAGGTAAGCCAGATTTTTCCTCTGGCTATAATGGGAGTCAGCACTGCTGCACTCTCCTTTTAGGTGAGACATAATCTCTGTCCCTCTTCCCCAATAAACTAAGGAGAATTGGGCCCATCACACTCACCAAGCTCCCAGCTTTCAACACGGCAGTTACCAGCAGCTCCGGTGAATCCCCTGGCCATCCTTCCCTCCCCAGGGGAGGAGGCAGCTGTGCCCCGCCCCACGGCTGGGCGTTACCTGATCACATCTACAATAATGTGATTTATACCAATGTCCCGAGGTGGGAGGGATGGGGGAGGTTTTGTGGGCTTCATCTGCTTTTGGCAGCTTGAAAGTTCTCCAGCCCAGAAAAGTTACTGGTTCCCACAGAAGAGGGAGCCAGTGTCACACCTCCCACATGGCTGTGAAACCTCCGAGCTAATAAAGCCCGGACTAATACACTAATAACTCTTCTTAAACCAGAGCTTTCATTATAAATGTAATTTATGTTCACCTTTAAGAGCACCACAAACCTGAGCCCTCTCACAGGCACAGATTTGCCTCTTGCCTCCCTGCAGCACTTCCTCAACACTGGGAGTGTTTTCAGACCTGCTGGGACTCACTGGTGTGGACTGGGAGCCAAACTGGGAACAGAGCAGGTGGTTCATAAAATGAGTAAAGCCAAAGTAATGAGTTTGCTGCTGTGATGTGGGAGAAGACTGGGTTGGCACAACAGAGCAAGACAGAAACTGCAGAAAACGGTGTGAAACTATTTCTGATTATTCAGGCTCCATCAGAAACATAAACGTGCCAATCTACTCCTGTGTCTAGAGGGAGCAAGTCGGGATTTAGCACACAGACAGGTCTCATGCTGGCTTATCCTCATGTATGTTAGGAATGGGAAAATTGCCCCTCTTGTCTGTGCACAATGCCCCTTTATGATTTATTAGACAGTCCTCTTCTTTTGCCTCAATTACTCACTTCAAAAGAGGGTGGAAATGGGACATTCCTAGCCCTAATACTAAATGCATGTAGTCAATAAAAAAGAAAAAACACTGAAAAATGTTTAAAGGGAGGGTGCTTAAGTTATTGCAGCCCTTGGGAGCATTAATGTATGTGCCAACAAGTTACTGTATGTGGGTTTAACATGCTTATTTATTCTGCTGTGCAATAAAACTCTCTCTTAAATAGTGCCAAAACCTGTTTGCCATGGCAACCCCTCATCACACATGTGTTCCAGTAGTACTTACAAGCACCTTCTTAAAGAGAAATACTCAGCAGGATGAATGTCTTGTGACCTTCAGGGCATTTTACAAAGTTTTAAGCACCCAAGTAAATATTACTTTGGACTGAAATATTTATTCCAGCTATTTTTTTTTCTTTTTGAGCAACATTAAGCAATGAAGCAAAGCTTGTTCCTTGCTCACTTCTCTCTAAGTAGAGCTCTAATGACTTGGACAAAGCACAGAGCCTGTTTTTTACCTGGCAGAGCTCAGGTATTGCCAGTTGGCTGGGGAAGCATGGTAGGGATCAGCTGATCTATAGTTCCAAGTGCACTGCAACTGTTCCTGGTGTAATTAGTCACCCTCTGTACTGGCACAACAAAATAGATGTTTTCCCTCCTCCTATGCACACAAGTGTTTGCTCAGTGTAGCCACTGGGCTGGAATCCAGGTGTCCATAACAAAGCCACTAACACAGGTGTTACACTTCCAGTCCTGCAAATACCCAGGAAAGGAGTCAATCCTGCTTTCTTTTACCACTGTTTAATTCACTGCCGTGCCTTAACAAAACTGGCAAGACCAGCTGATTTCCCACATCACTGGGAGATACATCCATGGACCACTGCAGGAAACTGCAGGGAGTAGGTGTGGGTTATCCTGCTGAGCCATCCTCCCACGACAGGACGCTGCAGTGTGGGAATCCCTGCAGGAAACCAGGTTCCTTGGAGGGCTGCCCTGCTCGCTGTCCAACCATCATCTCTCAGCTGGAGACAGCACTAAACAAAGGAGGCCCCTCAGCCTTTCCAGATACAAATTCCCAGTGACTCAACAAGCAAAACCTGATTGATAGTGGCCTTTTTGTATTATCATTGGCTGTTTGTCTGGTTGTGCACAAACAGGACCAGTGGAAGGAGCAGCCAGGCCAGTTCTGCCCAGGGAATGGGGCTCCCCCACCAAGGCTTAATTGCCAGGATTTACCCTATCTGCCCTTCCCTCCTGCCTTCCTTCTCACCTGCTTCCCTTTCTGGGGTTCCCACTTCTTTCCTTCCCTTTTCATTTCAAACATTATTTAATATTTCCCAAACTCATCATGGGATTGTACTGGATGATGAAGCACCTTTATTCCCCAGGTCTGGAGAGTGCAGGGCTGGCTCAGCAAGCTCAGGTGGCTGAGCCCTCAGAAATGGCTGGTGCAGCCTCCTGAGAAGCCACTCCCCAACAGCAACAAGGACCCTGCATAACAGCACATCCTGAAATGCCCCCACAGCCCCCAAGAAGGATTCCCAGTGCCCTCCATCCTGGGGGGTGGTACTGGCCAGATGTGAGTTCATGCTTGGAGCATCCCTTAGGGCATGGTCACTTCACTGAATTCTGTTAGTAAGATTGGCAGGGGGAGAAATAAGATATTTTAGTCCTCTGGCATCATATAGAACCACAGAATCTTTTACATTTGAAAAGAAATGTCAGATGATCAAGTCCAACCATTAACCTAACACTGCCAAGCCCACCACTAAATATCATGACTTTTTGCACAATAAAGTTCAGTGTAATCTTTACAGAAAGAAATCCATGAACATTATCAGCCTCCCCTGGGCCATGCACTTTCCTCAGAGCTGACAAACCTTTCCCACTCCACTGCCCACCTAAACTCCCTGTGCCAGGCCCTGCTGCAGACTGTGGAGGGAAAGGGCTGGTCCCAGTAAGGCACAGGAACTTTACCAGATATGGCTGTACAGACATTCCTTCTTGTAGCCAGTTCCAGGGAAATGCTCCCTCCAGCATCCAGGAAAGAAATCCTAGAAAGCACCAGAAAACAGTTGTTTTAAAAAATAAATAGATGCATATAAAGCAAGAAAAGAAAACAGTGTACTCGTAATGCTCCATTATTAACGGTGCTCAGGAAGGGATTTTCTGCTTTGCTGGAGCATGTAACAGGCTTAAACAAGAATCCCTATCAGAATATAATTTTGTAATTATGCAGATAAAATTTTGTTCTTGTAATGACAACATAAACACTCACAAGCTGCATTGCTTACACATTTCTGTAAATAGCAGGGATGTCTCTCAGGTTGCTCTTCCATGAAGACCACAAGCGTGTCACCCTGACAAACCACAAATCATTTAAGGCTCCAGGCATTTAATAGTGTTGTCCTGTTGGTTTTAGTGAGGCTTTCAGCTAGTGGCTCCTGGCAGGATTCCTGAAGCAGTTGTGCCAGGCAGAAAGCTGATTTCCCAGCCCTATGTTATTAATTAACCATTTCAGCACCAACTCAGGTGGATCCTTTAATGCTCAGTGAAGCCTGTAGAGAGCCAAGCATCCTGAGGACAGTTTTGAAATGCCTCACTTTTACTCATTACCTCCCAGAACAACACCACCACATCTAAAAAGAAGTAGATCATAGAATGGTTTGGGTTGGAAGGGACCTTAAAGACATCCCATTCCACGCCCTGCCATGGGCAGGGCCACCTTCCACTGTCCCAGGCTGCTCCAAGCCCCGTCCAGCCCGGCCTTGGACACTTCCAGGGAAGGGACAGCCACAGCTTCTCTGGGCAACCTGTGCCAGGGCCTCCCCACCCTCGTGCTGAGGAAATACCCTCTTTTTTCTTCTTTATTTTTTCAGTGGCTAACACAGAATATAAACACAGCACTTGCACGTCTGCAGCTGTGACAGGACATAACTCAAACATTCCAAACGTACAGAAATAAAGTCTAATAGCTCTGTACAGTAAGTGATTCCTTCTGGCAAACTGTGACCCACTTCTATGCTATCACAGCAAATATGTGTTTTACTGCTCTGGCAGTGGGATCGATCCCTTCCACACTAAGTGTTTAAACAGATACATGCTTTGCTGGAGAACTGTTTTTGGATCAACTCCATGAGAATTCAAATTTGTGATGAAATGTCTAATTATTAACACTTCTGTCATGTCTTACAGCTTCCTAAATCCCAACTGGAAAATATCTTTATTTTATACTGGTGTCATCAGTTTAGACGAACATATAAAGTTCCATTTATTGAGCTGCAATTTTGCAGTGCATTTGCAAAATTCAGAAAATATGTTAATGTGTATTCCTCTGAAAAGCAGGCACAGAAAACACACGCTGCTTTACTTGTGCATGTGTTTATAATTATTTCTGTACATTACTGTGTCCAAATAGCTGTTAGAAAAAATTCCAGGCTAGTGTGGATATGTTTAGTTTTACCCCCACGTCCATAAATGCAAAAGAAATCTCTGCTGCCTAGAGACCTCTGAAAGTCTCATTCTAGCTGGAATCAAATATCAGGAGTGATACCTATTACTGCATCCCCCTTGCCTATCCCATTATAACTTGGAGGCATCACAATATTTTGTGTCATTACATAGTGCTGGAGGCATGAAAATTCTCCAAGCTGATTAGCATCTCAGAATTTCTCACACAAGCACCTAATCCATCAGAAAGGACTGTTGGGTCTCAGCTGATCATTCATTTGTCTCATTGAAACACTATGACTCCGTTTTAAGAGCCTTTTTATAGACTCGTATAAAGGAGAAAGTGAACTTTTTAACATGTTTGCACTTCACTAAGTCAATACACATAAAAAGAAGTACAACTGGGGTTCCTACATGGATACACAGCCCAGAAGTGCTAAGCTGGTAAAGAGATACAGCTACTAGCTAGGCAAGAGATTAATTTTATTTATTTCCTTTTCTTCAATTCACTAACTTCTTCCTAGACATGCAAGGGACATCCAGGAATGTGACAGTAGGATGAGTCAGATCCCAGATTCCCCAGCAGTACATTCATATGTGAATCTTCTTACCCTAAATTAATTTTTGGAATAGTCTGTGTTACTCTGTGGCTTGTTTTGCTGTTGCTTTTCTGTCCTTTGAATGCCAAGTCCAAAAGCAGAGCGGGATTCCCTGTCATTCCTGTTCTCTAGAACTTTACATGCAGCTTAACACATAAAATCTCTGTCCCAACAAGCTTTCCTGGGAGCACTCTGCCCAGTTACCTGACAGGAGGGTCATGGAGCAGCAGTGAGGACTAAAGATCTATTTCTCCTACATGAAAGTCTGGTGCACTTGTCCATCCTGCTGCCTAAACATCTAACAATACTTTATCAAGCATGGTGGGGTTTTTGAACATCCCAATTTACTGAGAGCATCTCCTTCTCCCCAGCATCCCTGGTTGTTGTCCAGATCATTCCCACACCAATACAAAAGGTCTGAGTCATAGGAGAGAAGAAAATCAAGTTCTCTGCCATGGTAGAGTTGGAGGCACTTACCCCCCTCTCTCATGCCTGTGAGATAACAAGAGAAAGACTTAGAGGAAGCAAGGTAAAGAATCTCAGCAGCTGCAAGATGCAGCAAACAAGAGAGACATGTTTCTTAAATAGAAACCATCAGTACCAATACAGTTGTCTACTGCACTTTGCCCAAGTGAATTTTTATTAAGCTACGTAAAAGTCTCCAAATCTGAAACTTTAAAAACATTTTTTTCTGCTTAAAATGAAATTTAAAGTGGCAAGTTTTATTAAAAACTAATGTTAAAGACAGAGCATCGCCAAGAGAATCGCTGAGATGAATAATGTTATCAATTATCATTTAAACATCTACATCTTCAATAGTTATCCAAAACCTGTCAGAAGGAAGGCAATCAGGATATCCCAGCCAGATGGCTGAAACAGCACCAGGCAGCCTTTCCCATGGACAACTGCCTCCTTCATAGTCTAACATCCAAAATGTTCACATGTCCACCAAAGTTTAAAGAAAAATGTTAGATCCAAAATTAATGGTATTGGTGTAGTTCCACTGATTGCTCAGCTTAGGAGAACCTGAATGGCACTTGGGAAATCACCAGAGGGAAGTCTGAAAAAAAAAAAAGAAAGAAAATAAACTAAGCAAACAGATTCAGAAAGTCCAGTTATATTCAGAAAATAAGAACCCTCATATCAGCAACACAATCAAAGGAAAAGTTGCAAGTTGTCTTGGATGACGTTTCACTTAAAGCCTTCCCAGGCTGGGGATGGAGTTTTTTCGTTTTCTAGAAAAGTATACACTTTTAGCCCAGACCCTCTGAGGGGTAGTGAAAGCCACAGAATTCCCAGCCATTGGCAAGCATCATTTTTCCTAAAAATACTGTTCTAGGCTGTTATTTGACCCAAAAGTTGAGAACATTTAAACCAGAGTGAACCACGGGCCAGAGACAATGTTTATTAGAAACAGCCTCAAAGTATATGTACAGTTGGATACTGTGATCTTAAAGTTATATAACAATAATTCTTCTTGGAAGATAATCTTCCTGGAAATGAGGGCAGAAATTTATGGTGCCTTCTCCTTTCTGACACTACATTGAGAGATACCCTGGCAATTCATGGTTTATTACCCTGCAGTGAAAATTTAAGAGAGGAGATCTGTCAGGGCAAGCAGACCTGTAGCTGCTGGATCAAGACAAATACATACAGCAGAGAAAAAGTGTTCATTGCTAAGTCTAAAACCTGAGGGACCCCAAGTGCTTTGCTCTGCTCCACAGGTTTAATGCAAGTGACTCACTGTAACAGCCATAACTGTATCAAGAGCATACCTGCTGCTTAAAATAACCCACAGAATTAGGTGTTCGTACTTGGATAAACCTAGGGCTTCATGATGGCAGCATTTCCATTTATAAAATAGGGATGCAAACCAACTGGGACCCACCAAACCCCCTGGTGTGCTCTGCCAACAAGAGACGAGGTTTCCAGTCCCAGGCCAGTCTGCTGTGGAGGATCAGGGATGAGCAGGGCTGGGCCCCAGGAGCTGGATGACAGAGATAGTGAGAGCAGCCCTAGCACAGCCCCCCATGCCCCCAGAGCATGTTCAAACACTCCAGCATCAGCTGGCACACATAAAAGGGGGTGGAGAGCACTGGCATGCAGAGTATTTTCTCCAAGTCTACACCAAGATAAAGTTTTGAAGGGAAATCTTGATTTATGTCTCTATGTAATCCATAATCAACCTCATGACCCAGAAATTAAGGGAATCTTGAAGTAATTGCAAGCTTCTTATATAACTAGGGAATTTGTTTTTCATTCCCCTCCACTCCAGCAAAAATAGTTTTTGACTCTTCTACTTCTACATGATCCCACACACTTCCCAACAACTGGCTAATTAACATTTGATCCTAAAAGGATGTGAAGAACAAAAGGACATCAAGGTCTTTGGGTGTATGAATGCAGGACAGCAAGCCATATGCAAGCAGTATTTGAGTGTTTCTACAGTTCCCCTGACTCCCAAAATTCTCTGGAAGACCTGGTGGAGCTCATGTTATGATGGGCAATTTGACAACAATCTGAAATATGTCCTATCCAAAACACAGTCTGTGACACAAGTGGTCTAGGCAGCAAATACAATGTTTGCCCATGTGTTATGAGTCTATGAACATGTGGGGTAGCATAAAATAAGATTTTGAAATGCTTTAGAGTTTAACTTCATTATCTCACTCAGTGCCTCGTTAACTAGGTCCAATTTTAATCAGCCAACAGTCCTAACTGAGCAGAGTTGTCTTCCAAGGGATGGTGGGAACGACATCCCTGCCCCACCAGATTAATTCAAGGCACAGCATTCCTGGAGTGCTTGTCATTCTACAGGCTTTGTTTCAGAAAGCACGGGCAGTATGATTTTACCCAGCAGTGGTGAGTATGGAGGTCCATTTCATCACACTTCTCACAACAGGACTGTTGGAGATCCAAGTTTCTAATCAAGATCACCATGACTGCTCCCATCTCACAAAAAGGTGGGAAGAGAAAGCCAACCCAAAGACAGATTTTGGGGCAAAATACTCAGGCCTTTCAGTATTGGAACAGTTGATTGAAAGATCTCTAATTTTCATTAGCTCTAACAGGTAAATTTTTCAAGCAGCTCCTTACCTTTTTACTCCTTTATTAAGACAACCTATTTCCTTTTAATTAAGAAGCCAGTAGCCTTCTGAGAGATAAACAAAAGGGAGGGAGACCCCCAGTCAAGCGAACAGGATCCACTCTCTGATATGCAGTTTGTGCATGGTTAATGGATGTTGGGCATTAATATTTCTTACCCTTTTGTCTGTGTTCACTGTAATAGAAACCCCTGTCTAGACTGAGTGGCTACTACAAGTAATCCCAGTAATATCCAATAAAATCACTCTGAAATGTGATAGCTATAGTTATCAAGAAGCACCAGGATTAACTTGATTGATTGAACAATAGACTTCTGGTTTTTAACATGATCTATATGTGTCCCAAAAAAAATTTAAAAATATACATAAGATTGTAAAACCTTCAATGCTGGGCAACTTATCATAGCCTGTAAGTGTACTGACACACCCTGAAAGGAGAGGGATTAGTGCTGCTCCAAAATTAAAGAGTAAATGGCAATGGTTATAAATAAATACTTTCACTTAACCAGCTTCTGCAAGGACAGGGCACATCACCCTCTCACTGACAGTCAGCAAACAAAAACACAGACACTCAGTTCAATCTTTGCTTGAAAGTCCTCTGCTGAAAATACTACAAAAGTCTTCATTTGTGATCCAAGTCCAGCCATGAGAACAACCTGCTTATCCTAGAGTGGCATCTGAAGTGTCTCAATAAATACATATTTCATTGAACAAGGAGAACTAAGTTCTTCCAAGAGGTATGAGATCATATGGAATGCATTTGCTGAATTTACATAAGTAGTAAAATGTCTAAGCCCAGGTGTAAAGCATCATCCACTTCTATTATGAGCCCACCATGGCTTTCGTGCTGACCTAGGTCTGCAACTGTGCATCCAATACCTTTGCTTTGAGCTTGGTTAGTTTATGGTGGGTATGTCTGATCTTTCTGAAGACTGAATCACATCAGTGGATAATTGATTAGTCAGAGGTACCTGGAACCAAAACTCCTGCATTCATTTCCAGCTCTGCTCATAGACCTCTTTTTGAATTTGTTCAAAGCCTTGAGTTCTTTGGATGGGCTGGTATGAGTCTGAAAATGAGAGAAGTGTTCCTGTCTAGTACAAAAGAGAGAACATTCAATAACTAAATGCATGCTTAAGTTGAAGATTAATTACTTCTCAAACAAGAAAAGTATCAACCTTTAGGAAAGTTACTCAATAAATCAGTTTAATCTAAGGAATCCCCACCTAAAGAACAGCATTTTATTTCCAGAGTTCCTGATCAGTTCCCAAGAAATTGAAACGGAACTATTTTGAGTTTGCAGCAGTACACAGCTGTAGAAAGGCAACATTATGGATACCAAGAATTTGTGAGGCATAATCTCTTAGGAAAAGGTTTTGAATGACCTAGCAGCAAGATGGAGTTTTTGCTCATCTGTGGTATACCAATAAACAACACGTCTGCAAAGGAATAGAAAGCTACTAACCTTAAAAAATTCTTCTGGTGATCAGGTTATTTCTGCACCAGGTGTGCAATGACACAAAACATTCAGGCACTGACTTACACTGCAGCAAAAAGGCAACCTTCCTTCCCCAGTCCCTCTGCCTTCCCTTTTATAATGCACCTGTGGATCACATTTCTGTTGGTTCCTGCATTAAAATGACAATTAAAGGAGCTCTCCCTATACTGCCAATTGTTAAGCAGCTCAGCCTTACTCACCTGGGACTGGTCTGTTGCAGCAGGGCTGCTCGTTCCCTTTGTTCCTGCAAGTAATCCAATTTGGGCAGGGAAGGAAAGGTAATTCCAACCAAAAGTCCTTCATTCACTATTAATTTTTGTTTTTCTGGTGGAAACATTTCTTGTTTCTGAGAGCTGCCCAACTTTCCTCAAATACCAACCAAATGCAACATTTTAAAATGAACAGGAGGTGAATACATTCAATCACTTCCTATCCACTAGCCACTGTGGAGCTCTGACAGTTTCCTAGAGGAGGATATGGTCCATGTCTAGCAAAACATGGTTAAAGAGCTCCCTTTGCTGACCTGACACTGAACCTTTCCCCAAGCTGTTCTCAGTGCAGGAAAATATTTATTTTATTACAGCCCTGCAGAACTCATCCCAGTCCAGGCACTCAGATTAAGACCAAATGTGTTGAGCTTGCATTAGGTGAAGTTATGAGATCTGTATTTGGGACTTTATCTTTTTTGTAGATGCTGGTGTTGCTGAAAGGGCACAAAATAAAAGAACTGCAATAATAACAGTGCTCACTGTTGTGCAGGTCCTGTTGGGGACTTCATAAAGGGGATAGCCCTATCCTGTGTCAAATGTTGTGTAACACAAGTCTCCCTGAATCCTAAGAAATTCCTTTTACAAGGAAATTCATGAAGCTCTCCTGGCTGGCTGAGCAGCATCAGCCCTTCGAGTCTTGGCTTACATCAGCTCCCTGCTCATCACAGACATCTCCAGACCCAGCTCAGCAAAACCCCCACTCACCCCAACACCAGGAGGGAGATGGAGGAGAGGAGGGAACCTCTCCCCAGCCAAAAGGGAAAGGCGTCGAGGTGGGGAGAGGTCACAGGGCACACGTGTCTCTAGGCAGAACCCACATCTGATCCTGGGAATCCTCCAACACCAGAGAGGGGACCATCTGCCCTGCACTGAGACCTAACTCGGAGGTGTACATGCAGACACCACACTCATTTATTTCTGATCTTCACTGCATTAATAGCTAGTTCAATAGCAGTGAGAGAGCTGAAATCTCATGGGGTTAGATGTTGATGAAACCATTAAGGACTTTTCTCACCAAAATTTCCAAGTAATCCATGTTCTCATAGTAACAGCAAAATCCCTGTTTAAAATATAGTTGCAAATATCCTGTTTCTTTTTATTGCTGCGTTGATATATCAGAGCTGGGATATGAGATATATGATATTTCCATTACAACCATAATGTCTCCTTGGGACCTATATGGTGTCACTGTGTATTACCAGACTTCAAGAGTGATCCTGAATACAAGGATTTTATTTACTAAAATATCACGTATGCCGTTCCTAATCCATCTATTGTAATATGAAGAAAATGAAAACTAATGAGAAATAAATGATAAATTCAATATTTTCAAGTCCAAGTGCAAATTTCCAACTTTGGAAAACATGGTAGGGAAAAAGAGAAGGGGAGAAAAAAAGTGTGAAATCATGAGTTTCTTTTATCTGATCAAGAGAAATGCCAAATTAATAGTGTGAGGGTTTATTAGTGACTCTGGGCTTGTTTCTGAGACTATGTGGAAGGAGCCTTTATAAAGGAGGCTTTATTCGAAGACACCCCCCAGTTCTCACACAATTTTCCAAAAGTGTAACAATAGATCACTAATAGAGAAACTGAGATCTGCTACAGTATTATCTGCCCATCTATTTGAAAGCAGCTTGAGAGGCGAGGAAGGGTGGTGAGGTGCAGATGTTATCAATTAGCCAAAGAAGTTAACAAAACAACTTCAAACCACAACAGTTGTTCCAGCTGAGCAGGCTGAGGTTTGAAGTGGGTATTGAGCTGTTGCTGTGTGCTCACTCCTTTTGTATGTGCTGATAGGAAACCAGTCAGACCACAGCTGTGAAATCCCAGCTTTGGGAACCAGATCCTCACTATCAAATCCGAGGGGCAGCAGACAAGGCTTGTATTGCAAAGGATGCACAGTCCTAAGGTAAAAATCACAGCTAAAACACAGCAGGGCTTGTAAAATTGTTATTGATGAACAAAGTAAGAGAGAGACAAAAGCAAACCCACTTCTGTAATGGCAAAACCAGCAGTGACATGAAGGTTATGTAAATTGCTATTAAAATAATTCCTTCAAATCATGACATGTAGGCAAATGTGTGGGTAAGGATGACCCAGTCTAGAAATAAAGAGAAAATGTGCTTGTTCTATGCCCTGAAATGTCACCACCTGAGTGAGGTGCAATTGCACAAGAGCACACAGGTTTTTGCAAACACTGCTCCATCTTTGGACCGTGCTGAACCCTCAGCACCATCCACTGATCACCTGCTTGACCATCCAAACTCTGGCAGGAGGAAAATCAGGGATTTGTATTTCCTACTGACAAAAAACAACAGATGTCCAGAGCACAGGAGAGCCTAAGAACCTTCCTTCCCTAGGGCAGGACTCCCAGCCTGTGTCTCTCTATGGCTTATTTAGTGCAGCTTGTGGCCATCCCAGCAGGCCCATCACCTCCAAGCAAACGTGGCACTGAAATCCAGCCTGCAGATGCTCCCAGGTGCACTGAAGTGACTGCACCGGCAGCAACCAAAAACTCTGCAGGTTCCAGAGCAGCCTGAGGACACTGCAGGATAGAAGGGCAGTGTTTAAAGCCTGTTGGAACAGGCAGTGGTACTTTCTGTGGAGCCTCCATGGCTTGAGCAGAAGCTGCTCATCACCTCTGCAAGTAACATCCATCCAGAATGCATTCCTGACCTACTTCTGCAAAAGTCAGAGTCTAACAAACAAGTAAGCTCAAGATAAATACAGCCTGCCTGCAAAGTCACGGTGTCTTGATTGTGACAAGCCTCCTGGGGATGTCCTTGGCCCAAAATCTTGGGTGGGAGACAAACACATGATGGTGTTCAGCCAACAAGGCTCTGTGGTAACAAGACCACAATGCAGAGCAAACCAGGGAGAGAGAATGGGTTACGTGGTTGGAAGCAATAGGAGGCCAGAGCAACCAAGGGCAGCTGAGTAATTGATCTTATAACAGTTAATTAAAAAATCAGTGTGATTCAGAAGAGTGCAGCCAGAGGTTTATAAGGTAGTGTGCTGTGGAGGGCGTGTGTTGGCATGGTTTAAAAGAAATAACAGCAAGAAACAAAACATTCTCTGATCCTGAAGTGACAAGAGAGAAACAAAAAGTTGCTGTACCTGCAGTTTGTCAGTGAGCTCTACAAATGGGAGTGAGAGACTTTGTTTCATTGCTTTGGAGCACAGAGCCATCCCTTGTTTCCATGAGTCCTGCATGACATGGCCACTAGCCCAGAGCTGCAGCCATCCCGGGGGTGTCGCTGGGGCTGCATCTGCCTTGTCTGAGTCAAACACTGCCTTCATCCAGGTAACTGGCAAGTGGTTGCACCAGCTGACAAGCAATTTGAATGAGGTCTGAGTCATGCAGGCCTGGCATCTGGTGCACCAGTCCTTGCAGAAAAAAGGGCTGAGAGGCCTCCTGGGTCGCCCAGCCTTGTCTCCTGCTATCACAGGCACAGTGTTGTATAATCCCCTTCATAAACAGCAGCAGCTGTGGGAGAAAAGCCTGGAATGGCTGAGGATGCTGAAAGTGAGGTGTTACAGGGTCCTGAGTCAGGGGGATTAGGAGTATGCAAGGAATGCAGCTATGTGTTGTTCAGAAGAGCAACATTATATTTTATTAATGAAGCTGGAAAGTCATATATCCAGGGAAACACCCAAGACCTTAATTATGCCAGAGAGGCATCGGGGTAATGCAGTACTTACTTTCTACTTCTGGCCTTGAGTTCAGGGAATTATTTTCTTCTGTTTCAACATTTGGTTGAGCACAACATGCCAGCAGGAGAGAAAAAAAAACTGGTTTCCATTCCTGCGAGTACTGTGTCTGGTTTAAATCATGAGAGAAGGAGACTTCTAATGAGGCTGATTCATATAATGATGTATTTTACAAGCTATTCTTAGCAGATTCACTGCAATATGTCATTCTTTATGTACCATGAGAGATATATGAGCACACGAGCTTACAAAGGGTGGGGAAGTCTCTGAATAACTGGCCAGTTTTGCACCTCATGTGCTGGAGAAGGGGAAGTTCACACAGACTATTGCTTCCAAACCCTCCAGACCTCAGGTCAGCTGTGAACTCCCCTCCAATAAATCCCAACATTACAAGACTCGTGTCTTAAAACGTATTTCCAAGGAAGTGTCTCATTTTATTACAACACGAATAAGAGACTCTAAGGTAATATTTACTTTGGTTTACATTTCATAAAAAAAGAAGACTGTAATTTCATGGAGGCTCTAAGTGAAATTCCTCTTTCCATCCAAGCGGAAGAAATCATGTTCAGGACCTTCCCCCAAGGGCTCAAGGAAAGCACATTAACATGGCAACTCCCACTTTGCTTTATTTGTGAGTTACCCTTGCAGAAGGATGAGGCTGGAATTGAGACAAGCTATAAGTGGACTAACAGGCCAAAGCCTGTGACATTAAGGGGTAGGCAAAGATGCTGAGAGGATAATCCCAAAGATGCAGCTCTCCAGTTGATGAAAATCAGAAGAGCCAGATAATCACAGAGAGATTCTCACCTAGACAGAAGGTAATTGCAGGGGCTGTAAGCACAAGGGTGCAGTGGTTACTCCAGTTCTGCTGTCACCCCCACCACTGCTGACCTTCCCAGCACCGTGTTTTAGGATGCTAGAGGAGGGGCTGAGGCCCTTTTAATGAACTGAAAGGATGAGCAGGAGGCCTGTCCAGAGCAGCAGTGGGAAGAGACAGGACATGTGCAGCGAGCCCTGTGCATGGGGAAGCAGAGCTGCAGCCCGTTGCAGAGGCAGGAGCTGCGGGAGCACAGGGGTGCCCAGGAACTCTCCACACGGAGCCCGAAGGAGCTGTGGCCAGCTGGGACAGTGCCAGCGCCAGGGCCACGCCAGTGCCCGGCTCTGCCCACGCCCGCCTCGGCACCGAGGGACGCTCGGACAGGTGAGTGGCCCCTGGCCTGGGCCTCCCCAGCTCTCGGGTGTCTCCTGGCCAGCCCCGTGTGCTGCTCCGAGGGGCCCTGGCCCAGCCTCTCCCTCGGCGCCCAGGGAGCAACCTGAGCGCTGGCAGGGGCAGCCGGCTGTGGGCCTCGCTGGGCTGCCAATGGACCCCCTCCTTCTGGCCCCTGGGGCCACCTCAGAGTGATCCGGGCTGCTGCCAACCCCGTCTGCCTGGGAACAGGGAGCCGGCGGGGAGCCCGAGCCCAGATCGTAGCTGTTCTCTGCTGCTCGCCTGCAGGCCAGCCCTCCTGGATTTCTTAAGGGCAGGCTGCCCTTACTTATTAATTTTTTGTGGCCTCATCGATGACTTAGTCATAGCACCAGAGTCAGCCACCAGCTGCTGCCTATTCCCACGGTATAACCTGCCCCTTCACTGTCTTTCCTTAAACGTAATATGTGGTACATTTGTGTCTGGTACTTTCTCTTGTTCCTGCAATTGAAATTTTATCCGTTCATGGAGTGCCCGAAATTCTGCAGAGACACTTGGCCTGAATACTCATTTCTTTGCTGAAAGCCAATACTGCTTTAACAGATGCAGTAAAATGGTGAGAATCTAAAGTTCACTTTTCTGCTTTAACTGCCCCAGATGAAAGAAGTCCATTCCACACAGCTGAATGCCTCTCTTGTGTGCTGGCACATGAGCTTTAAAGGTGTTCTGGTAGTTTTCAGTCCTCTGTGTTGTCGAAGTACTTTTGTCCAGATCCTCAGCTGGAGGAGATGGATGCAGCTAGGCTGCAGCCAGCAGAGCTATGCTGATTTATACCCCCAGGCATCCTTTTTTATATGTAGATATCCTTAGAAAGTAATCACCAGGCTCCCTCAAGCTGATTCCTCATGACTTGCAACTGCAGTTTCAAAGCAGTGCTATTCCTGAAGCCTGGCTACCCCTCCCACACTGCGTAGGAATCTGTCCAAGGCATGAAGGAATCCGAACCCACACCAGTGGCAAATTCCCAGCCTCTACTCAAAGTATCCTTCATCCTTAGACATGCTTGACTGTATAATTATTGTATTGCCTTGCACAATTTCAAACAACATTTCATGACACAAAAACCTCCAGACCAAGCTGTCAAATTATTTGCATTGCAATAACTTAAAAATACAAAATCTGCCGTTTCTTCACGTCAGGGAAATGAAACAAGAACGAGCAAAAGCTTTAGCACTGCACACTGTGTCTATACCCTACTCCTTTAGATTGTCTTTCAATATCATTTCTGCCATGTGAGTTAGACCAGTGCAGACCAGTTCCCTCCTGCGTTTGCAGCAGTCCAACACCCTGTGGAGATGCTAGGCTCTGTTTAGTGTACAGAACTCACAGCCCTGAGTTAGAGGGCTATCTCCATGCAACAGCACAGCCCGTCTGTTCTCTGCCGACCTTGCAGGTTTGTCACCATTTGAAAACAATTATTTTCCCCTGACTTTGGCTCCTGCCCAACTCCTTGTGGGCACTTTGGGATTTATAGTCAGAGCTCCTCAAAGGAACAGTTATCTTGAAAGTTGAAATTATATCCAAAAGTCTAAAACATATCTTTCAGCCAAGTGTGGTTTTCCCTGCCAGAATTGCTTTATATGGATCTAGCCAATTCATTTTCCTGCAATGACGGGGTTGCAGGAATACCGAAAGGCTGGGGCAGAGGGAAGATTGGGCTGATTGTCTCTTACCACCAGGGACTTGAAAATAGCAGTACAATTTACTTCCCTTCTGATGCTTTACATACCGGACAAATGTAAATCAGATCTTCTAAAAGAATAATTTCTTATGGAGAAATAATGTAGAATAAAGTAATTTAGCTGGTAAGTAAAGATAATAAAGGTTTTTAGTGCTCACAAGAGATGGAGAGAGGAAGATCCAAGAATTATGACTGGACCCAGGTACTACTGAAGCCTTTAGTTCGCAAAGAGGGAGGCACTGAAACACAAAGATCCCAACCCTGGCCTGTCTTCCACCGTGCACCATGAGGCTGCATGGCCAATGGGAACACTGGGAATGGAAGCTCAGCATAAAATTACCTCAGCTGTACCTGTCCTCCAGACTGTAATCAGGATCTTAACATTCTTGCATGCTGTATAGTGTTAAAAATGACTGTGTGTAGTCCAATGGACAGCTGTATCCCAACTTTCCTGGCTAGTGTTTAGCTGTAGGGAAGCCCAAGAAAGCTCTCATTTTGAATAGGAGGAACTGTGTGTTTAGCAGAAGTGAGATTCCAGACTTGGAATTGGTGCCATTTCCCCAGCCAAAATTTTCCAGCCCTTGGTTTCAAAGGTGACTATTTCGTAGATAAAAATAGAAATAAAATTATGTCAGTGTTTATCTTGCAGTCACCTCTTACTCAATGTAGTCAACACATCTTTGAATCACTCCTTGCAAACATACTAGCAACAACAATAACAAAAACTACCAAAAAAATATCCACGTTTCTGCTGTACAGAACTTCTTTCCTGGGGTAAGGCCTCTAGCACCTCATGCTGTTCTCAGTTTTTATAGCTGTGGAAGAAAAGATGTTAAGCAAGATTTGGAATTTGTGCTTTGATCACTAGTTATGTCATATAGTGGGACATGCCAAGTGGAACTTTCTACAGTCTTCTTAGAAACACCCTTGCACAGATCCCAGAAAGACCTGGACCTCAGCCTGGCACATCTCAGACTTGCTGATTTCTGAAGTTAAAGAATAAAAAGAAGCAATGCCACTGGCAGCACATTTGGATGTCTTTGATACCCAGCCATGTCACGTAGCTTGTTCAGGTGCAGTCAGCTGGATGGCCTTGGTCAGGAATCCAAGCAAGGCTCCCCCTCACATTTCTGCTCCCTGTTATGACCCACTCATTTAACAGGAGACAAATATTTCAGTCATCTTCCAAGTCTGGTTTCTGCAGTTGCAATATCTTCCTGAAATGTTGGCTTTCACCTGCTTGATAATAAAACATGCAGGTGACTGTGGTAAAAGGAGGTGAACCCACGCACCTTTTCACTGCCAGTGAAAGGTCAGCAATTATTGGTGATGACTTTAGCACAAAACAGATGAATGGTCAGTGTGATTTGGGTCATTGTGGAAGTGGGGGTCATGCATGGTCTGGAATGGAAATGGTACGTGACCAAAAAGGGTAAGAGGAAACAGAATAAATGAAATAAATTAGTATCCACACTGGGTTTAAAAAGGATTTTCAAGACTCTGCCATTGGATGAGTCTATCCATTTGCAATTAAATGAGCCTTTTCTCTTTCCATTAACAAAACATAACATCCTTGTAGCTGTTACAGAAAAAAAAAAAAAAACATATATCAAGCTCACCTTTAAATAAGTGTTTAACAGTCTATATTACATTATTACAGGTGGCCACAAGGAGGAAAGCTGGGACTACTGAACAATAACCTTCATGCTGTTCTACAGCTGCCAGGGGAATGTGATCTGGGAAAATACTCACTTAGGAAAACTGATCAGAGACAGGGGCTGATATAAGTTTACACCTATGCCTCGAGCAGGGTGCTCAGACTTATCCAAGCAGGTACATCCAATGGATGTTTTACAAAAAAAGTGTCCTGCTCACATTTGGCCATACTTCATCCTGGGGAATAATTCCTATCAATCCTTCTGGTTATTTCTCAACACATCAATGCCCGAATGATCTCCCTGGAAAGCATTCCTCACAGGGAGTGCCATCCTGCCAGGACCCTGCTTTGACTTATGCCAGTGCTACCTGCATGAACTGATCCTTTGGAAGCATCTGCAGCTCCTTGGGATTCCTTTCCCATCTGGGAGACCGTCATGAAAAACTGTTAGTAAATTCTCTTTATAAATGGTTCAATCTGTTTCCTTAAAGGAAAGTGAAACCACAAGCAGGATAAGAGAGTCAGAGGAAAATTCCTAACCCTGGAATCGAGTGCACTTTAGAATAAAATATGATAAATTTGCTTAGTGAATGACAGCAGCACTTGGTAGGAATGCAGTTGTAGCCCATCATTTATCAGAGCTGCACTTTGCCACACATCTTTATCAGACAGATTTCTTTGCAGAGCTTGGCTACATCATAATTTGAAAAGCTCCCATAAAAATGCAGAGTTTGTTCTTACCTGCCTTTGGCCTTCATGCAGTCCCTTGGTTTGCATTGGATTCCTGACACTCTTGCCCCTTGCAGACCAGAGCTCCATTAGCACAAGTTTTAGGTGATACTCAGATTGCTTTCGACACCCAGAGTGCTTAATTCTTCAGGCTGTCTTTGGAATATATTGGCATCAGTGGTGAATAATCCCTCCCAAGTCATCACATCAGGCCTGTTTTAGTAAATCTTTCCACTTATTAAGAACAAATTTAAACCATCTAAATATGCTTATGTAAGGAGTCCTTTAAAAATAGTTCATAAATTTAGGAGCCAGCATACACTGAAAAAAATACAATAAAAAAGAAATAAGTCAGTGACATATTTTAGCCCAGTTTAAACTCAGCTGAATCCTCCCATCTTTTACAAAAAAACCCAGGAGATTTTGCATAAAAGCAGCCATCAAAATCCTGCTAGTGTTAAGACATTCTCTCTAAAACACAAGGCAACACTTCATCTGTTTTTTGAGCCCAGGGCCAAGTTGGTATCTACATTCCTGAACAGGCAGTCAGGATTTAGAGAGTTACATGTGTAGACCAGTGAATCCCCAGCTCTGGAGGAGCAGAGAGGGTGTTCCCTGGACCCAGCTGAGCACTCAAGCCTCTTGTGTGAATCTTTGGGAGAAAGAAGTCAGGGGAGCTGTTGCTGGAATAACCTGCAGGCTGTTCATGGCAGCCCCGGGGAGCAGTGCTCTGTATGCCCAGCTCTTAGCCAAGCACTGGGGCCAGGATACTCTAATGTTGGCTAGGAGATATCAGCACCACTCAGGAGAGTTCCTGTCAAATCTTAGTTCTTGGAGCTGGATCTCAGTGAAAGCCAGGCTTCCTGCAGAAGCATCCTGTGCTGCATCCTGCAGGATGTACGCCTGCAAACACAGCAGCCACTGCCTGGCGAGAGGACCTTACCATGCAGTCACAGAGTGGTTTGTGCAGGAAGTCCATCTCATCCCAACTCCCTGCCAAGGGCAGATGCATCTTCCACTATTCCAGGTTGCTCCAAGCCCCCTCCAACCTGGCCTTGAACCTTTCCAGGCGTGAGGCATCCCCAGCTTCTCTGGAAAACCTTTTCCTTGCCCTCCCTTCTGACACAAGGCACTGCCCTTAGACTGCTGCTGAGACCTACCCTCATTTGTGAGTGTGCAAGAGGAGGTGCAGATCCAGCCCCAGGTATTATCCTTCTCTGCCCTGAGCATGTGCATGAAAATGGCAGTGGTTTGGTCAGTGTGTTCTTAAATCGATGATCCTATTAAGGAACCAGACTGCCAGTGGATGGAGAATTCATTGGTATTGCAGGACTGTCTTTTAAAGATGCTCCCCAGGGCTGGCTTGAAGCTTCTGCTTGACAGGTGTATGTAATGTACCAGGATCCAGAGAGAAATCCTGTCTTGTCAATTCAGCTGAAATGAGGCAACCAAGAGAAAGGACAGAGTTGGCGAGTTCACGTGTGGGTTAATTTACAGCATCTCTAAGTGTCTGCCAGTTCAGTACTTGGAAATCCTGTCACATTCTGTGAGATTGTATGAATTATAAATTCCCACTAATGGCCTCACACATATGGATGTTTCAACAGTAGTTCCTTAGTTTTCCTTTTCTGTGTAGCAAAAAAAAGAGGAGCACATTCCATAGTGATGCACTGCCTGAATGTGAAAGTACTTCCCTGTGCCAGTAAGACTTGTATTTATCATTCAGGAAGGTAATCTTCTACACTTCCAATGTAAGTAAATATAAAGCATTTTGCTCTGATTTTTATTCAGGCAGATTTATGCCTTGGATAAACCCCACTTCCAAATGCACAACCAGTATTTAGGCAGGTCAAAACAAAATCTTATTTTAATAAATACGTAGTTTGGGGTCTGAAAAGATTTTGCTTTTTGCATCAAAATATATAAATAGCAACTATATGCCTCAGAACATTCCCACTGAAAGCAAGCATGATTACACTGCCTGAGTTGCAATCAAAGCAGAAAGATGTTTGTACAGCAGAGAGAATGTACTGAGATATCCAGAGAAGGTTATGGTATCTTCCTGCCACACTGGCCCTTAGGTTTTAAAGTATCAGTTCTGTTGTAGAGCACTGTGACTCCATCTCTGATTTTCAACTGGAACCTTCTGATGGGAAGAAAATCAGAAGAGGTATCTCCTCTTAGTGACAATGGGGAATGGCTTGAAACTGACAGAGGGCATGTTATATTAGATATTAGGAAGATACCCTTCCCTGTAAGGTGGTGAAACAGTGGCACAGGTTGCCCAGAGAAGCTGTGGATGCCCCATCCCTGGAAATGTTCAAGGCCAGGTTGGATGGGACGTGGAGCAATTTCAAAAACCTATTTATTTGGAACACGAGAGGTTAATATTTTAATCAATAGTTTCCTTTGAAAATATCCTCCGTGACTCTTTGACTACATGTTAAATTATTCCCCAACTTGTCTATATTCACATAACCCTAGATGCTCTGTATTAATTACATTTGAAAGGTTGTCCACACACAAGTTTCTGTGATACCATGGCTGGTCTGGAACCCAGCCATAACCCCAGCAACATGGATCAAGCTCGTTTATTGCTGCTGCTTGTGATCTTCTGGTGCTGCAGTGCAGTGCAGAGGACAGATGTGACACAATAAAGCCATTCTTTATTTCATTTCTGGAGGTACAGCCCTCTGCTTGGTTTCCTCCTGCCAGCCCCAGCCTCCACAAGGCTGTCGTAAGGGAGCACAACTCAGGAAATCTTTCCCATGCTGAACTGTGTGACTTCAGGATCCATTTCTCTGTAACAGCCCCTCTTGCTGTGACTGCATCAGTAAGCTGTGATAACAGCTCTGCTCTCCAGGGCCACATTAAGCTGCTTCAGGGCAGACTTTTTTATGTCCTCTTTCTCATGCCATTATGCACAGGCTTCATGTCCAAGAAAATCATCTGTCACTTCCAGTTCCTGCAGCATTATTCTGACAAAAATCAGTCACTACAAAAGTCCTTGATGTCAGAGGTTTCATGAAAGAAAAGTAGTAAATATTGCAGCAGTCGGCTTGTCTTCAGAGTCCTGGTGGTTTTGCCAGAAATCTCACTAACTCCTTCAACACTGATTTGTCAAAAGAAATTTGTTTGTTGGAGTTTCTCTGTTCTTCCACTGCTTTTACTTCCCCCCCTCCCCTTTCTCCCTTTTCCTTTTCTTCCCAAGGAAATGGGGGCAAACACAAGCAAGATATTGTACCATCTTTATCACTCCACCATCTGCAAATGGTTTGTTTCTTCTGACAATTTCACATGCAACCTTATAAAAAGACCTGGCTCACTTAAGCTGGGAACTTCAAAGATGTACAAAGCTGTGTTGGACCATTCTGTGCTGCTGGAGCAGTCAATAAGAGGCTGTGTTTCATTTCTGTGGGAATTTCTCTCTGTATCAAATGGCTAACAGGTGAGAAATCATTTTCAATCCTTCTTCAAAATGATGGCAGAGAACAAATTAGTGGCCAAGGCAGGCTAAGCAGCTCTACAAGTAAGGAACCTCTGAATTTCCCCATCCATTCTGCAGAGAAGGCCAGGAAAGGTTGGACTTGATGATCCTGGAGATCTGTTCTAGAAATCTCAGTGATTCTATGAGAGCTTCTGGTGTCTTTGCAAATGTTTCAATTGGATTTAATATTGTCCTTTTCTCCTGTTAATAATTTTTCTGTGCCAGAAGTTTTGCTAAGTGCATAGTGCCCATCTTTGCCCAAACACTGTTTTGCCTTGGCTGGAGCACTGGACAGCACTGGGGTGAAGCAGCAGTGTCTGGCTGGCCCTGCCTGTCCTTCCACAGCTCCATCCTGTTGATCCTAACCAGCTCTGCCATGCAGTCCCCCCTCCCAGCTCCCGTTAAAAGTTCCTGGGCTTTGAGGACACTCAGACCTTGCAGCCCTGTGCTTGGTCTGTCCTGCTTCCCTGGAGTCCATGGTTCAACACAAAACCTTTGTACCTGACGGAGGGTAAATGAAAATGAGTATTTTTTGCCTCCTATAGGCACCTTCCTGAATATTCCAGTGGCTGTTTTCTTCACATGAACAATTTTCTATTTTCCATCTGTTAGACACAAGGTCATGACATTGCATTTTGCCCTGTGGAAATTTTAAACAAAAATAAAGCTATTTTTATTTTGATTTCCAGCTTCTCTGAATATCAAGGGAAAGTGCATTAGCCCCATTTCTTTCAAAATGACTTTTTAATAAAAACATTCATGTTTTTCCTAATACTGAAAACATGGCTTTCTGTTCTCTTGAACATTTTTTTTGGTTTTTTTTAAGCAGTTCTGATGAAAATTACTTTGGTTCTCTTTACTAGAAAGCTTCCATGTAACTAGGCAGAACATTGCCTCAAAATGAAGAAAACATATCTCTGATTTTAATCTTTTTATAAAAAGCCTGACTTTTCTCCCCATCTCATTGCTCGTATTTTAAAAAATTATTATCAAATAGAGAGTAGAAAATCTTGATTATTACTCTTTGGCTCTGTGTTTAAATTGAAGGTTTTTAAAATTCTTCTTGGCTGTTCACAAGCCCAGAGGATTTCTTTTGATTTTTTAAGCCTCTCTAGAAAGTGCAGCCTTTTCTCTGGGGACAAGTTCTAAAAGAAACAAATCAGAGACGAGGAATTTTAGTAGTCAGTTCACTCTCTGGCTCATTCCTTTGTCTCTCTCCTGTCAAGCCACTTTGATTCTGCATCCCCCACATATCTCAGCCTTTCAAGGCATTTATAAATTATAGAAGTATTTATTATTGTGGGGAAAATATGATCATTCACTGAACTCGTGGTGAACTTTGCACACATGCTCACTCCTTTGGTCCTGCAATTTTTTTAATAGCAAGCAACCCCCTTTGCTTTAGGTCTGCAGGCTGAGAGCTTGGCAGGTGAGCTGAGGCTTATTCTGCAGAAGCCAGAGCAAGAGCAAAATGCAGAAATGCCCACTGTATCCTACTCTTTTCTAAATTAAATCTGCAACTTTCCTTCATGTTTGTGCAGTTTGCCATATAAATACATATAAATACAGCAAGCACCATGTTGGTGTGTAAACCTTTGGGAAAAATTTACCCATAGTTCCACATAGCTTTATGGAGAAATTTTTGTGAGATTTTCTGTTCCTTTGTTGCTAAAATATAAATGTGTGTGAGGGTGGCATGTAGAAAACTTGTGAGTAAAATTAAGCTGTAGTTTTCACTTTCTCTGGTAGACATGGAAAGAACAAGTTGGAGTGTGTTGAACAGGGATCTTGTCATTCCTGCACTCTTCCAAGACTATTCAACAGGACAGTTCAATGGCAAAGTATTTGGGATTATTGGATTCACACATTTGAGATGTTTGGGTTCACACCTGGATATTCCACCTGGGAGTTTGATAGTTCTTAATCAGTGGGATCTGTTCCACTGCTGACTGTGCAGATACATGACCACATCACATTTCCTTTCATACCTTCCTTGATACTAAAAAGAACAAAGTTGTCAGCGTGTGATGTTCCACTGCAGCAAAGACACTTCTCAGCACAGACACTCTGGATTTGAGCTCAAGCCCCCAGAGAAGGCCACTTAATCCCCAAAAACACCTTCAGTAGCCCCCTTAAAGACTCCTCACTTACTGTGTCTTCTGTTATATCTTCCATTAACGCTACCAGGGACCCAAACTCTGCCTGATCACTGAGTGATCTGTTCTCCACCAGGCCAGAAAATGAATGCATTTAATAAGGATTAACCCCAGCTGGCACTAGGGAGCAATAAATATCATGGAGCCAGCATTCGTAACGCTGCAGTTATCATTGTGTCAGCATTTCTGTTATAAACCAGGGGTTGCAGTGGATTAGAACTCAGCCATAAAATTTTCTCCAGGCTGAAACTTGGCATAGAAAAGAAATATCAGTCTATGATATTTTTTCTTAACCTTTAAAAAAATATCTTTTCAGTCTATTTTAAGTTATAAAAGGAAAGAATATGAGACTCTTCCCAAATTCTTTAAATCGTCATCCAGGCCTCTGGGGAATGAAGAAAGACTCTGGCTGTGGCTGCATTTATGGGTGAGTCTTCAACAGAGTATCAGAAGTTCAGGGATTAAAGATGTTTTTGGTATTTCTTGAAAGTCAAAAGCTTTGTCACATTATATTAAAGCACTCAATTCTTTAGCAATGGGGCTTTACAAATATTTCTTGCTCCCCTTTTTGTTCAGAGAAGTGGATAATCTGAAACCACCAGGACCACCAAACCACACTGAGCACTGAGCCCCAGGTTAGGGGTCCAACTGTGCTCCCTCCTTGTTCCGGGCTGGGCTGGCTCAGGGGACAGACTGGGGAGGCTGAAATCGGGGTTGTTCAGACTTTATTGTGAGCTGAAACTGGAGGTTTTGCTCAGAATTAGTTCCCTCTCAGAAACAGCTGCATGGCTGAGGGGACTGCCATGGCAGGGGGACGCCCAGCACCGGTGCTGGGAGGAGCAGCAGGCACAGACTGGGCAGTGGGATGTGTGATCAGTGGGGACTCGGAGCCCCTTCCCAGAGCAGCCACCCGTGCCCTGCTCCCCACTCCCCGCTGTCCGCAGCACAGCCCGGGGTCCCTGTGTCTGGACCAGCCCCTGGCTGGAGAAAAGCACGCCTTACCCTGCAGTGCACAAGCACACACTGCCAGAAAGGTCACCACTGTTTTGTGTAGACCTCAAGAGAAGAACATGAATTAATTTGTTCCCCCCGAATAACATTTTATTTTAGAAACAGGAGAACTCTTTTTTTTTTTTCTTGTGCAGTCTGAGGTATAATATTGAGTTCCAGTTTCCCTTAAGAGCTGAACTTCATCCTCCTACTAGGATGGTTTTATTTTAGTTACCAAATATTTGAGGTTAAAGTGAATAGTTCATCTTTAATGGGATTATCTCTTTCAATGTTTGCTTTCATTACAGTTTGAATTGCTCTGAGCATGAGAATCTAACCTCACCAAAAGCATATTTTTGTAATTTGATACAAACTAAATTTAACCTTTGACTCTCATCTATAAAGAAGTTACTTTTTTCCACTGAAAAGCAGAATGTTAGATTAAAGATCTGCCAGTTTCAATTTCCAGGTTGCTAACCTTCCTGTGATTGGGTCCTGCACTGTGGAAAGCTGTGTATTCAGTAAAGGTATTTAACATTAACAGTAACAGTCCTGATGGTCTCATACCTGCTATTTTTAATAGCTAGCTGGAAGTTCTCTACTGACTTTTTACATAGACAATAATTCCCTTGACCTGCACTGTACAATACAGGAGAATTTTTTGGACAGAGATATTTAAACTAAAATCTTCCCTTTGAGTCACTTTACCATGTCATCATAGTTTTTTTGTTAAACAAATAAGTTTTATCCGAATGCTGCAGAATATTAAGGCTGTGCCTGGGAAAAATAGATACATGTTCCCTCTCCTGAGGACTCTTTTTAAATGGGATACAGAAAGGGAAATGGTGTCTCTGTATTATTGTATATATTTCCTCCAGTAAATCATCAGGAAAAGTGGAGAGGACTGACTTCTTTTTAGAAAAAAACTATATTCTTGTTCTCTGCTGGGAGAAACCTAAATATGTGGAGTTTTTCACTTCTGCTTTGATAAGATGAAGTGTTGAAACTTTCACTGACAAAGCTATTCAGATATTTGTCAGGAATTTAAGGGTGGGTTCTTTAGAAAGAGCAATTAAGTGTGAGTGAAAAATTATGATGTCTTCGGTCCTGGAGGACAGATCCGAAGTGGATCAGCTGTCAGACTCCTGGGGAAGGAATGGAGCTTCCCTGCTTTCCTACCTTAATGAAGTAAATGGGGAAGTGGCTCAGTGCGTATGTCAGGACATGGAGAGGAATGTTGGGTGCATATATTTATTTACTCAACCAGGAAAATTCGCTATGAATTTTCTACAAAATCCTTTCATTTGGTGCGTTTCATATGTCTCTGATTTTTACACATCAAAAAACAGTCTTTGTGTTCATACACATTCAAGTTCCATAGGGAAGTTTGATTTGGATACAAAATTTACACTGTTAAATCTGTCCATTCTGTGGAGGAAAGCAAACAAAAAAAGAAACACACCTATATTTCAGCTCTGCAGTCATCAGAGAAGAATACTGCAACTAAAATTCAAATTTCAGATTGAACACATACTGCACTAATAAATGGTCAGCTTAGAAGCATTTCCTGTTTATACACTGTGTTAATAAGCATCCATCACCCCTGTCACATATACGGGATACCAAATTCAAATGTCAAACAAAATGTAAGAGGTCACACATTTTCCTTTGCTAACTAAAAGTGTAATTCATAAATATTATTGCTACCAAACCCTCCATCTACAGCACTTGTTTAGAAATATGCACATGTAATATAAATTGTGATTAAGTTAAATGGGTATATTATTTCCTGTTTTAAGGGCGAGCAGCAGCATGAATTATGTTTTACTCAATAGGCATTTCAATAAAAACCTACAACCTAACAAGCTGCTGTCGTGCAGTTCAGCTGCACAGACTAACATGAGAAGGGGCTTATGATCCACCACTAATATTTCAGCTGTTTCTCTGTCTGTTATTTCTGCTGATGCAGAGAAAACACATTTTCTTAGCTCCAAACCTCTTCCCGTTTTTTGCTATAAAAATAAAGCTTATTTGGTCGTAGGGGGTTTCTACATGCGGAATAAATAAGATACATGTAATTAGCTAACGGTAGTTTTTTCATTTTTACTGGCTTAAGAAATGTAGGGCTGGAGGAGATCACTCTGTGAAAATAATCAGCAACTCCCATGCTTTGAAATTACTTGTTTTCATCTGTAGAAATCAAACTCTCAAGGAACAAAATAATGGAAAGGTTTTAGAAATTACTTAAACAGATTTTTGAAAATGGAAAATATACTTTTAATGTCATGTAGTCACTAGATTTTGTAGAAATTTTGGCTAGCCTGCAGTGTCTCTTTTTTCTGAATTAACTGGATTTTCAGTTAATTTGAAGCATTTTAGGGCTTGATTCAGAATTCTCTGGTGTCATTTTAAAGACTTGCAAAGCTGTAAGTAGAATAGACATAAATGAATTTGACGAAAAAACCTAAAACTCTGATATTATGAGTAATATTGTTACTGTGACAAAACATTCCCCTTTCAGGCCCAATGGAAGATCTTACTCCCAAAGACACCAAATAAAGATATTAAAATTTAATTTAAAATATACCATTCCCCCCACATTTACATAAAAACTTCCTGAATTTTTAGCTTCCTGTGTGCAATTAAAGAATAGGAGCAAAGGTACATTTTGCATGGATTTTATGTAAAGAGAATCATTCCCACCAAGGAGCTGCAGAGCCCCAGATAAGCAGACCCAGTTACTGCTTGTCTTGAACCACTGCGTACAAAATGTGGTTGCAAATACTGTCAAATCAAAGGCTTTCAAGGCAAATAAGAATGCCACACATTCCCAAGTTATCTACTCCATTTTTTTAAGCTTTGGGTAAAAAAAGGAGGTTTACCAAGTCACTGGAGTCTGGTGTTCTTTTAAAAGCTTGTAAAATGGGAGTCTGAATATTTTGTTTTATTAGGAGGACCATAGTGCACAGCAAACACAAAGAAGATTACTAAAAAGGAAGGGGTGCTAAGACCTTTAAGATACTCAGAAATGAAAATAAGTTCCATATTCTGAAAATCCTAGGGAAACAGGCATATAGGAGCACTGAATTATATTTCAGAGTTTTTTACAGTAGTGTAAAATCTTTGATGTGTCCCTGTTTATGAAGTGAAGGAGACACCAACGCAGATACTATCAAAAAGGGAAAATGCCATTCAATTTTAGTATTCCAGTAATGGAAAGAGAGTATTATTCATTAAAATTTCAGCACTAATAAATAACTAATTGTATAAATCTTACCCTCCATGGTTTGGCCACTGAATTTCAGTAGTTAAAACCATAATAGAGTGAAGTTATTGTCATTGATATGTTGAGGGATTTTACTTGAAAGAAGCCAACAAATACAAAAGAATTCCAGAATCAGTTTATAAATCGCTGTGTTGGGTTTGTTTTGCTGTGGGGTTATATTCTTTAGCTTTTTCATATTCCTGCAAAATCCCCGGGGAAGTGTCTGTTTTTCACCATACCACACGTGAGGCTGTATTGTCTTTCCATCTTGGAGTGGGAAGAGAAACCCCCAGGTGGTCCAGGGAGCAGCCTCTGCATCAGCTCCGAAGGGCAAGGCTGGGCAGCAGCAACACTGAAGCTGTGGGGAGGATCTGGAGGAAAAGGTCTATCCGGGGAACAACCAGACCTCTTGGATCCCAGGGGGCCCCTGGAGCTCGCGAACCACGGCTCAGTCCACGAGGGAATTGACAATGAGGGAGCTGGAGCACCAAGGAGGGGAGCGGCCACTGCCCCCCTGAGTGGGTGATGTCTGGGAGAGTCCCCGGGGTTTATAGGGCAGGAGTGGGGGTGCAATCCAGGCCTGCTTTAGGAACCCCTGCCTCTTCAAAGGAAAGGTTTTATGAGTAAAGACAATGTCCTTCCCGGAGTGAAGATCAAACCCTTCCTAATCTTCTGTTGCAACAGACAAATGACTTAATAACTGTCTGCGTATTCTCCACGCAAGCTTTTTAAAAATAACTGAAAGGGTTTGTAGAATTGGTGTCCCTAACTGTTGAAAAACAGGGACTGAAGTCAGAACATATTTTCCTTTTTCTCCAAGAGGCCAAAACATTGCCATTTTTTTCCTTCTCCACATAGGTAGGACCACATTCTTGGGAGATACAAATTTTCCTGAAGACAGAGACAATGCAGCAGCGTGTCCTTCAGGTCCAAAAGTGTCCTGTGCGTGTTCCAGCTGATGCCAGGTGCCTGCTAGATCTTCCACAAACTTTGTCCTTTTGTTCTGTGCTTATTGCTAAAATCCCTATTCATGTTCTTATGAGCTTTTTGTACAATTCATGAAATCTGTTCATCTTCTAGGCATTTTAGGAATGTGCACTGATATGAATAATAATAATTATGATAATTGTTATAAGAAATAAACTTTGTGGAAAATTAACCAGTGTTTCCACCACAGATATTACCAGTACAGTGGTGTTTTAATTATGCTCATTTCCCATCCTCCACAAGATCTGTGTTAATTAGAATTAAATGTCAGTAATGTTAATAAGTTGTAAAAGAGCTTTGTGTTGTTTTCATTTTTTACACAGAATTGTCTAAAGCACTACTTCTACTGGCAGAGGCAATAGAGCTCAACTGTCAGGTCTCCAATTCTTTTTGATGCCCACCTATGAAATTTTACAACTAAAAAGAGATAATATGACATCTGGCCGCTGATACAGTAACATGGATTTTTAAAGGGCCTGAGGCAAGGATTTGGGAAGGTACCAGCAGTGGATTCAGGAAAAAAGGAAATTCACTTAAGAACCAAACACAAGCTAAGGCAGCAATAATACCTACTCACAATGTGCATTATTTCACCAAAAATTACATTAAAAACTGTGCATTAACCACAAATATACCAAACACAATTTCCTCCAATATAATTTGGTTTTTTGTATAGGTGTGACTAGCAGAGACCTCTGTATCATTGGCCACCTCCGCCAAGGAAGGCAGTCAGTAGCCCCTCAATAAAAACCTGATTTGTGCACTAAAGACCCCACATGTGCTGAAAGGTTCAAGGTCCAGGGACTAGAGGCATGCAATGGACAAAGGCTGTCTGGAAAGGGCTGTCCTCCTTTCATCCCTACAATTCTGGAAAAATCTAAAAAGCCCACAAATTTATAGTTCTTCCATTCGAGCCTAATACACACCAAAATGTAAATAATGAAGGACTCTGTTTATCACAGTCATTGTCTGCTTTAAAAAATGTGTTTGAAAACAGCCTTCAAAGAGACAGAACAGATCAGAACAGTCATGGTGACCCTATGGCCCCACAGGAAAATGTCACTCTGATGTCCTCTGCATTTAAACTTGAAAAAAATGTCACTTGGTCAATGCATTTTTTTTACAGTTACAGGTTGCTTAACTTTGAGCATTCTCCCTTTGTGTGAACCATGAAGAGTAGGACATGGGGAATCCATTTTAATTCAGATTTAGTGGCCTTTATTAGGACCCAAAGCAAAGGGCCAGAAGATGTTGGGCACAGCAAGGCTCCAGCAATAAGTAGATTGAATGGGAAAAATTATTTGCCCTCTGTGAATAAGGGTTTGGCTGTATTATTTCTCACCAGGGCTGCAGTACTGCCGTGTATACTGCTCAGAGAAGCTTCTCCAAAATCATTTAAGTTCTTAAGCTTTTGTTTTGCACAAGGTTGTCTATGGAGTGTGTGCCACCTTTGCTTGCAGACGACTGTGAGAAAAGGAGTGCCATGTGGGACAAACTACAGTCTGTGGGGTTAAAGTGATTTCTGTGTTACTGCTGGGTACATTTGTGATCAGGCAGTTGGAAATTCGACTTCTGTAGTTACAACTGGGGTTCAGTAGCCTGCTGTCCCAGGGCACAAAGGCTGAGCTGGAGCAAAGCTGGAGAGAGGCCGTCTCCAAAAAGGAACTTCTCTCCTTTTCCCAGTAATGCTGCGGTTCCTCCTCTGTCAAAGACAAATGATGAATTCTGACGGGAGACAGGCTGTGGGACACAAATTTTACATTAAAAGCCAAATGATATTTCTTCCTGTTTATAACTATAGAACTCTGGCTCAGCAGAGCATCAACTCCTCCCAGGCACTGAACATGTGCACAGCAGAGAGCTAAAGCTGCACTAAGCCCTTCGATGGCAAATGAAATGCAATGGGCACATAATGAGAGAAATTTTATCCATCTACGGTCAATTAAGTTAATTTAATTCCCCAGCAACTCAGTGTATAACATTTAGCCCTTTCCATCGCTTGTTTAGTTCCACTGACATTCAATCACTTATTTATCTCTCTTGCCAAAGGGCCACACCTGAGCTCTGATTTATAGAGCACAGTTGCAGGGGAAGAGCAGCCAGTTTCACTGTTGATTGTTACATTTCTGCTTAGTGAGTAACAGGTTCAACCTGCACAGTGAACTTGGAGGGAAATTGGCACGGGACCTTCTGTTCTTCCACCTGCCCAGCTGTATCCCCTGCTTTTGTTCGAAGTGACAAGTTTTTCTTGTCACCTGTGTGGACTTTCCATGCACTGCTGGGTTACCTTGCAATATTTCTTTCCAGAAACCAATTGAGGTTTTCGCTTTTTGGCATGTTTAACGAGGCTGACATTTCTGGGAAGCCTCAGTCCTTGTGTGCATGTGTTGGCACAGTAAGCCCACCATGTCTTGAACACATCACGTTTATCACCGACCTCCTGAGCTGGAGGTCTGACCATCCCCAAAGCACATTTGGGATTGCTTTGATCTACTCACAGACAATGGACAGAGCTGAAATTTCAGGGTGGTCAGCAACCTAACTGGCACAATAACCCAGATAGATTACTAAACGTCTGGATATTCCCTAAATTAAAAAAAAAGAAAAAAATCACCAACTTGAACTCCAGCAAAATTATCAAGAGAAGAGGGAAAATGTATCAGGGAAACCCAGATGCTGAACATCTAGGTTGGATGTGGTTTAGATTGGTGGTGCAGAAGTAAGGGCAATTATTATATTTTTAACAGGAAAACAAGATTGTGAACCAATCTGAACCAGCAGTGGGCTTCACAAATTAAGTTTTCTGCTTTCCACCCCTGTTTGCAGAGGTTATGAGCACGTATAATTCATATTTAAGGCAAGCAGAGCTTCAGATGTTCAACAATGTTAAAGTCATTGAAGCCTATTGTGTCCCTTGAACCCCAAGACACAGCAGCCTTTTAACTGCAACTTCCCGTGGCTCATTTCCAGTAAAGAAACATAAACATGTGAGGTCTGCTGACTCTCTCTCCATTTAGACTCTGGGAACTTGATAAATGCAAAACATTTGCTTACCTTATGAAGAGGAAGTCATGCTCTCTATTGCAAAATTTTGATGGCAGAATGAGGGACTCGCTGCTGTAAAGCAAGAAAAATAATGCGAGGAAACTGTGTTTTCAGACAGATTGTGTGGATTATTTTTTATGATTTCTGACTGTTTTGCCTTGGCGAAGCAGGAGTCTAACAAAACAAGTGATGAAGGCTCTTGGCATGTGACTTCTCGAATATTTAGCAAGTATTTGTAAGTTTTATTAAGTCAAGATGACTCATCCATCTTGACTTGCTTACATGTATGTTTTGTGTTCTATGCTATGTAGACCAATAGAAAGTGTTAGTCATTTGTTTTATTACTGCAGGGTTTTGTTTCAGCAAAACTATCTAGTTTTGATGCTGTTTATTTTCAGAACAGCTCGGGGTGAATTTTGTAGGTCTGCAAAGCTGCTGGCCTTTCTAACTTTTTTCTAGGAAGAGAAGACATAGAAATGTGAAGTAGAATCTCATTTTTCAGTTTAAAATTAAAGTAACAAGTTGCTCTCCCTTTTATTTAGGGGCTGTGTTCTTGGAAATATAACTCTGGTAAAGACAGAGAAATTATTTTTGCCGAGATTTTTCCACTGCTTTTTGCTCAAGGCCAGGTCTTCTGCAGCCAGGAAAAAAGAAACCCATAACCGTAGGTGTTTTGATTTTGGGAAAGCTTCCATGGGAGGTAAAGTTTAGGGGAGAGAGTGACAATGGCACAGATATTTACCACAAGGGATGTGGACATTTTAATCCTCTCTTTTAACTTCAATTTTTCCCACTTAAATTAATTTAGTCTCTTCAGATCTGTAGCAGTCCCTGGCTGCCTAAAAAGCCCAACAATAGCTGGGTTTGCATGAGTCTGCTTGAGATGAACTTGCTAAAATCAATTCCAGGATGGCAATATGGGTTTTCTCAGCTAAAATCATATAATAACTGTGCCATATTATTGTGCAGCCTTTGGAGTTGGGCTATGTCCTTCCCCACTATGGCTGCACAAATTTAGTCCTTCCATAACCAGTTGTTGAGTCCCCTGCTTATCATAAGTGAGGTGGGCAGGTTTTTTACCAGAAAAAGGGGTCAGCCCACTCTGGAGATGGCAGGAGCTAATGAGCTGTTTATCAGTCTGAAAAAGGGGTCAGATTATATTGGTGAAATATTATGAGGTCACACAGGCAACAATGCAAAGATTTGGGACATGAGTGTTTAACATATAACCTAAATGTAACTTATGTTTGTTCTTCTAGACAGATACTAATTTAAGCCAGTTCTGAAATTTCTGTCTGAAGCCAGAAAACCACACAGCTAGACCTCATTAAAAGAAAAAAATTACAAAAACTGGGGTTTTTTTCTGTGGAAAATTATTATTCCAACTAAAAGCAATCTATGGACAGTGCTTTTCTTCTGCTAAAAACTTCATCTTTTCAGTGGAAAAAGGAAAACCTGGGCACCAAAATATATCTCCTGAAAAGTGCAAATTTTATGTATTATTCCTGCCAACAAATTGCTCTTAATGGAAATTCTGTTTTCATCATATTTTTTTGCAGAAAAATCTTGCCTAAGGTTCTATCAGCTCCACACATCACTATTTTATACTTTCAAAGTCTATGCTACATTCATGTCTTGTTGTGTAAACATTTTTATTATGTTTTCTCTTGCAGACCAACAGCACATCTCCAGGAAAGAGAATAAGGGAAAAATAACTTAGCACTAAACATGCCTTTTACATCAGTAAAAGGGAACAGATGGAATGATATGTGAGAGGTTCTTGAACTGAAAAATATGTGGTAGATACATAATATACATGTGTTTAAACTCATATATAGGAACACATGGGCACATGTGCATGCACAGATGACACACCAACATCATGTACACTCTGCAAGGTAAATAAATGCAGATGGAAACAGATTTATGTTCCATAGCCAAACACATTTAGCAGCATCCAAAAGAACCCTGAGAAGGACACTGTAGATGTATATTGTATCTGCAATAGCAATCTACCTAATCTATTCTAGGTTTTGGCTGGTGTCTCAGGGTTCTCTAATGTTGCCAATTGTGCAGTAAATCTGCTGGGTCACATTACCAGACATATCAATACCATTCACGGTACAAATGAGCCATCAGCAAACTGCAAACACCAATNAAGAAAAAAAGAAAAAAGACAATAATAAGTGGGACTGCCCTATCCCCTTACAGCCCTGGGAGTGAAAAATGAGTTATAATGCAGAACACCTGTGCCATATAATGAAAGTCCTGGAAAGCAGTTGTGGCTCAGCAAAGCTGGCTCAGGAGTGTAACATATCCCTGCATCCACCATCCAGGAACGTAAAGCCCAACAACCAAGCCCTAAACAGCTCAGACCGGACACTGCTTTTGCCCAGGTGTTTTTCTGATGACAAAGAAGTAGGATCATGGTTCACTGCTTGGAGCAGTTTGGGGCAAACCCTGACATAAAGCCTTTCCCAACTCATTCTGGAGATAAGTACTAACACAGAGCCTGTTCGGAAGATCCTGGAGATCACACAAATAATGGGGGCTGCCCTTCTCTCACTCCAGTCAATTATTCCTGCACCAAGCTCAACAGCAAGTGACAGAGCCCCTTTATGGATTTTTCCAAGTAAAAGATGTGGAGAGGCAGAGTCTGTGAGAAGAGTTGCTTATTCATTAGACCAAATTCTTATTCTTGGAAAACAATGGAGAAGCTTCAGGGCACAACAGCCCTTGTAGAAACAGCCAATGCCAAAACCAAGAGAGGCTTAGAAAACCATCTCTGTGGTGTGTAATTATGTTAGTCATCCTATTAGGCTGAGCAAAAATGGTGCAGGGGAGAAAAAGGAGCTGAGGAGATGAGGAAGGTGGTCAGATTTAACCCTGTGGGACAGAGAACTGGAGTTTTGGAGAGTTAGCTGGAGAAAGGGGTCTTGTGAGAAAAATCCTAATGGACAATAAGACAGAGTTCAAGTCATGGAGACTCTATCATGTTTTATTTATAACTTACACTTTGTTTAAAAGTTTACCTCTTATTTCCAGGTTTGATTTTTCCTTCTTTGACTTGAAGCCAGAGGACTTTGTCTGCCAACCCTAAAGAGATTTTTATTTGTGATATTTAAGGATTGGTAGAGTAACCCAGAAATTAATTTCCACTTATGGATATTCCTTTCCACTCTTTTTTTTTTAATCAATGCTTTCTTTTGTATCAGAAGGAGTCCCTAACTTCCCTCTTTAGGGATCACACATAATACAGCACAGATTGTGAAGGAAGGTACTTAGAAAATGCATATGGAAGGTCTAGAGATCCTGAGAAAGCTATAAAGGTCTGCAATGAACACAAACCAGAACCAGTTCCTGGAAGCTTCTAAAATAAAACTGCTTTATTAAAACTGTTTTATTAAAAATTAACATTTTAAATCTAAATCTCACTTTGAGTGGCAAATACAAAATAAACCCAGCAAACCTGAGAAGTAAATTGGTTTCCAGGAGAGCTAGTCCTGCATGGTCAACACACTGCTGAAGTAACGGGGGGTTTCTGCTATTGTAAATAGCAGAATAGTCCTCCTTATCAGGAGATTTCACTATTTTGTGCTTTGCACTCCTGTTGTTCTTTGGAAGGTTTTTATGTAACATTACTGGTTGTCCTGCAAAAATTGGGATTAACTTGGAAGACATATATTGCAGATCGGATTAGACTTCAAAGAGGTGTTGCCAAAGAGAACTTTTAAAAGGCTTTAAAAAATGAATCGCGCCGATAGAGGCTCTTTTCCTTTGAACGTGGAGAAAAAAAGGCAGAGTTTAATATTACTTAAATGAGTCCAACAATTAAGTTTCTTGGTACTCAGGCAAACCACATGAGGAGGTTTTCAAAGGAAAGAGGATATTTTAGTGACTTTTCGATGATTCCCTTTCTCCACATTTCTTCAGTGCCCCTGGGACTGCTGACGCCCTTCTCAGTGCCTGTGGCTGAATCTGCCCTCCATAGAAAACACCACAGCCCTGTCAGCCACCCCAAGGGAGAACGGCTTCAAACTGACAGAGGGCTGGGTTAGATTGGATTTTAGGAAGAAATTCTTCCCTGTGAGGGTGGCAAGGCCCTGGCACAGGATGCCCAGAGAAGATGCAGATGCCTCATTCCTGTAAGTATTCAGGATGATGGGGCTTGGAGCCACCTGGTCTAGTGGAAGGAGACCCTGCCCAAGGCTGGGAGTTATAACAAGGTGATCTTTAGGGTTCCTTCCAACCAAACGATTCTCTGATTGGCCCAGGATTCCCCTTTCCTGTTTGGGTATAAAATGACCCCCTTGTTTTATATACTTTCCCCTCAGGTTGTGCTGCTTATCTCAGGCTCTGTGAAATGCACTGGGGCATGATGGACACACCTGCCTGTACCAGCACCTGTGTCTCTGGAACACCACCTTGGGCTTAAACTGCAGATTTTAAAAAGGTGATGGGCTCATTTCTGGACAGTGTCTGCCCCAAAATCTCTGTGTGTGCCTTGGCTCAGACAAGTTGAGGCAGAGAGAGGAGGGATTGCTTCACACTACCCCATGTCCCCCAGCCCTGGTGCTGCTTTCCCTTCACCCTCCCCACTCCATTGCTGGAGATGACAGCTCAGCATGTTTCATCCAGGCAGCATTGCACAAGGGATGCCACTGGAGTTTCCAAATGAACATTTATGGGATGTTGTTGAGCTTTCAGTGTTTTTGGCCAGGCCCTCCTGTAATGGTCAGCTTGGAAGTAGCAAGCATGGGAAAGACATGCCCAGGCTTCACCAGCTGCTGGGCACCAAGCAGTCCTGCCCTACCTGTCTGCTCCCAGTGCCCTGGGGGATGGCCCAAAATGTGGCTGCAGCAGCTCCTGGGTTTCACATGCACATCTTTGAATGGTTTTCTATTCTATTTCTATAGTCCATCTATTTTTAATTTCTTCATGGTAAGAGTGTTTATCTGTCTGTACAACTTTAGGGTAGTTTGTTTTACTGCAGGGAAGGGGAAGCCCTGACTGGTGAGTGAAGTCAAGGGCTTTTCCGAGTGGATTTGGGCGTTTGTAAGGACATGTGGAATGCAGGGTGGGAGAGCTGCTGTGATAGGGACCTTGGCCGACTCTGGATTTTCTATTGGAAGAGTAAATACAGAGGGTAGAATGTCATTGTTTTTGTAGAACATAATAGATCTCTTTCTTTTTCTCCCAAGAAGCCTGGGAACTCCAAACAAATTTGGGGGCAGTTTTATTAAATGAAAATATTCGTGCATTGAGCTAATTTATATCTTTCCAGCCCAGCCCAACAAAAGGTCAGTTGAACAAACCACCCTCTCAGGAGCTGGGGAGGAGTTATGAGCTCACAGTAATCCTCCTAATTGCACTCTCCCTTGGTTTTCCATTTTGTTAATCAGTGGCCAACAAATCCCAGCTTTCAGAGCTCATTATCAACCTGCTCCGTGTTCTTACCCCTGCCCTCACCCTTTGGATACACACTCTGCACAACCCTCCTCCTTAGGCATCCTCCAGGTTTCCTTCTGCATCTTTCTGGTGCACAATCATAACCCACTTTTGAATATAAGTCAGCTATAAATAACTGGGGTGCTGCTGCACATATGGATTAGTGCCGATGGAGCAGCAGAACAGAATGAGCACCAGTGGCCAGCTTTGCTCCTGCTGGGAGCTTTAAAATCCAGCCTGGGTTCCAGAAGATCTCTGCCAGTGGAAACTGCCCAGGCCCAACACTTCATCACTGTATCTCCTGGCTAGATCCACCCCACCCAACATAAATGTTTGACAAAGTTTTACCATTGGAAACTCAGGTCAATTTCTCACAATATACAAATTAAAAAAAAAAAAAAAAAAAAAAAAAAA
>VZTR01004666.1:348946-373703 GCA_013400775.1 Chaetops frenatus | reverse complement strand
AAAAAAAAAAAAAGAAGTGGTTTGAATTTTCTCCAAACTTTACATGACCCTTCTCTCTTCCCTTTGGAGTAGATCTGGCAATTTTCAGGCCTAATGAATTTTCCAAGTTCCAGTAAAAGGGGAAGCTGCCTGCAACCCTGCCTACAAACTTTCAAGCCTGCCAGCTTCTCAGAGCTCCAGTGTGCTGCCTCTTTTTGGTATGTGCAGTAAAGATCCACGATTCCCCTGACTTCCTTTTCCCTCTTTTTTTTTTTGTTACAGTCTGTCTCAAACACATTAAAAAAAGAGGATTAGAAGTGGGGTTTCATTGAAGAACAGTGACATCTGTTCTAGTGCCAGGTGACTTCCATTTTTTCAGAGTTTTGTGACAAGAACATTACTTAAGAGTATGAGTAGATGAGAGCCATGTCCCACCTCCAACCTGTGTCCATATGTTTGAGTTTGTCCTACAATGGCCATGAAATATCAATCTTTGCTGCTCTTTTGGTGTCTGGACATTACAGCACATACAGGAGTTACCCTAGAATGAGGTCAAAACACCATGACGGCAAGAATCAGGGGGATTTTCTGCCCCCTTATCTGCATGGGCCTGTGGCACAGCTGCGTCGTCATACTCAGGAGAATGGAGATAGTTCAATTCCTTACACTGGGATCTGGGGCATTGTAAGTGGCCAGTATTGTCTGACTTCATGCTGGCTTTGCTGGGCAACAAGACTTGGGCCCTGCAGAGTTAGACAAAAGGGGAGAACCTGCTCCAGTTCATCCTTGGAATGAAGGGGATGGGAATTCCTAAGGAGCCGAGCATCTACAAACTCACACAGATTCATTGACAAGAGGGAAACACAAAGCAGTATTTAGAAGCAGATGTTTCTCCACCACTGCTAAGCAGCCACAGACACTGCACGGTCATGTGGATCCCTCTGCTACAATCCAGATTTATGTACATGGAATCTCATAACGATTTAATACACAGACCTGTAGTTCTTCCCAGAGACTGTTTAGCCCAGGCTTTCTCCACCTACAAATCTTCCCTTGCTTCCTGCCCATGGAGACTGAAATAAATAGCCACCTGTGAGAGGATTCACTGAGCATCTCCCAGAAGAACCTGTGATGTTACATGCTGCACATTTGGAAACACTCCTGCAAATCTAAACATGCCAGTGTTCCCTTTCTATATGTGGCAGACAGGCCACATTGCCATATGTTAGACAGCAAAGGAAATCCTCCTCTACCTTGACTGCAGAAGGACAGACCTCACTTGTCTCACTTTTCCTCCATTTTGATTTTGATTTTTACCATTTTCTCAGGATGCAGGCAGAGGTAGAACTCTGGGCTTTTCCAAAGCATCTGTGTACCTCCTTCTATGACTGAAATACCTTCACCAAATCTTCCCTTTGCCTATCTGCTGTTGAGGAGCTGCCTCTATCAGAAAACTGTCTTTGTCAGTCACGTCTCCTTGGAGGCTGGTGCCATGGAGGCCATGTCACTTGTCACCTCATTTCTTCACCACCATCTGTTGCACCACCAGCCCTCAGCCCCCACTGTATCACATGAACTGCAGACTCTGCACCAGAGGAATTACGTGGAGCTTGAGGCAGCCCTGATTTATGTTGCAACACGAATTGCACTGTAAGTTATGCTGCCCTCAAAGGCGAGGGATTCTGACAGAGCACCTGTTGTCCAGATTCCTTCCTTCTCCCCAGATCAGTCTCTTGCAAGGTCGAGTCATGGCCAGCATGGTTTAGGATTCAGGACTCTGAAAGCTGAAGGCATTGGGATGGTTGCTTACCCAAATTTTAAATCGGATATTTCAAAGATGCTTCATTTAAAGAAATAGAGGAATGATAAAAATAATAGTGGCTAGAAGTACCCTGGCTGTTTAGTCTGAGTGTCCTTGAAAAGAACAGAAATTAAAATAATAAATAACCAGCAAGCAAAATATGAGACAGATTACCTGTACACATTAATGACTTACTGTTTTTTAACTATTCTTTTTCTTAGTTGCCAGCACATACTGATATACATGGCAAAGTTGACAAGGCAGACTTAGCACAGGTATTTTTCCAAGTTTGCATGATTTACTCTCACAGTAGCCTTTTCTGCCTGTTAAGCTTTTTGTGCCAATGCTGGTGACCAGTTCAGATCAATGAATCGGAGATGAGCAATGGTCAGCTATAACAGGAGAGGTAAATATTCTATTTTAATGAACGCTGACCCCTTTTCTCCATCACTTTATGGGAGTGCTTTGTTCCCATCAGACTATCAAAGAGGACAGTTCCTCTTTCATTTGGCTGGCTTACATCTCACCTACATCACCTGGAAATGAAGGAGAGGAGAGATGACCACCTGCAATGTTCCAGTCCTCACACGGCCCTGCAAACCAACACCTCCCATTCAGGCCAGAACAGCAAAGGGAGGGGCAAGACCACTGCTGGGTTTTTTCACATTATGGCCTCTTTTGCCCCTGGGAACTTTCTGCCTGGGTAGAATCTCAGTATCTCTTTTTCATTTTGAATTTCTCTGACATACACAGTTGACTACAGTGACCCTGCTCCCATAATGACCTGTTGTGTTTATTAATGTGCCCAAAGCAGATATTTGAGTTGTTCAGTGCAGCTGGTCCTGCCTGTCCTGAATGCACTGAGCTTTGCAGTGCACAAACCTACCTTTTTGTCTGGTATATGGCACCCAGAAGGACATGAAAGCACAGCAGAGGTGAGACACAGCACTAACAACTGCGCTGCGACAGGAGGAATCTTAGACTTTGATCCACACCAGTGTCCTTTGGACTCCCCCGTTCATGACATGCCTTTGCAACACACAAAGACTCATACCTTGGAGGGGAACTGCAGGAAAAGGTGTGCTGTATTTGTTCAAAAATTAATTATTGATGTCAGTCAAACTCCTTAGCCTTGGAGGTGTGAAGGGGAAACATTAAACCCGTGCAAAGGTCAGCTTTACCAGGGCCGCCTATTCAACAAAAGGAACTAAGGCAGAATGATGAATTGCCAATGAGTTCCTGTGTGTTCAAGCAAATGACAAACTATTAACCTGTAAAACTGAACGTTGCAATACAGGAATTCAGCTTTGGGATGGAGTCATCACTGAAGTAGGTAATCAGAAGGTTTTGTGAGTTGTTGATCAATAACTGAGCATCAAATATGAAGAAAAAATATCATGCAAAAGCAGAGGGCACTTCTGCAGACTAACTCTGCTTTTGGTTAACATAAATATCTAAATCCCTGTGGATGAACAAGAAAATACCAGTGGTATATAGAAAGAAGAAGCAACTGGATCATTTATTGGTCAGTCCTGGAGTCTATCAATATGGATCCATTTGCTGGACCAGGGTAGTAAAGTACTCCTTTGTTTATTATTCTCTTGTTTCAAAAATAGGCCCCTTGTAAAACAGGAAATCCCTTGAGGTCAAGTCTTTTGCTGAGTTATGCTTATAGATTAAGTACAACTAAACCCAGTTAATTACACAACCACATATTGGTGTGGATGGCAGAGCAAATTAATAAAAAATGGGAGTTTTGACAATTACGTACTTCAAAGCCCTGAAATTATCACTCTTCCCAGTCTCTTCTAGTTACTGGGATGAAGATTCTTTGATGAATCTGTTTTTCCTGCTATAAAGTTGGAGCATTTCTTAAAAGAAGGCTCAGAGGTTGAAGTAATCTGCAGCCAGCTGCCACATTTCCATGGGATCTATAGTCCCAGCTCATGGAGAGTTTTTAATGCAATGAATTTACAGCCCCAGGGCTGCCACACTTCTTGGCTATGAAAAGATACTCACCTACTTGGTGAGTTAGGAACCTAAATCAGACCATACTTTTTCATTCAAGTCCTTAAAAATTTTTCTCTCTATTTGCTTTCCTTAGTAATCCATGAGTGTTGAACATGTGGGACTCATCATCTGTTTTGTGATGACTATGAGGTATCTCATATTTTGAGCAAGCCCAGTAAACCTCTGTAGGTTTATGTCAGAAAAAGTCAGTGGACTGTCCCGTGAGCCTCTGGTCATCCAGCTTCATATGGGCAAGGTCTACCTGCTTCAGATGGGAAGTCACATCTGTTTAAATCTCTACATGGTTCTGGTATGCAACTGCTGACACTAACTTGGTCTAGGACATAAGTGTACACCAATAGACTCACAAAAAGCCAAGACATTCCATTTCCACGATAAAAATAAATTTTCAAGATGCTTCTTGGAAATATGCATATATTTTTAAAATAAACCACACCAAAGAAAGCAAACAAAGCAAAAGGCTCTGCTACTTTATGATACCAATTTCAGTTCAAAGTGAATTCAGACCTATGACTTGGGCTATGTCTGCTCCAAAGCTCAAGGTCTGTCAGCAGGCCAGTGTTAGGCAAAATTGGCTGTGTGTCCAGAGAGGGAATTTGCAAGCACAGCTTCTGTGGGCTCCAGAGTAACTCTGTGTCCTCCCCCAGAGCATGGAGAGATGTCAGTCCTCTGCCAGTGTGTGGGCAGGGTCCAGCTGTGTGCACAGGGGTGGCTGTGCAGTCACCCTCACTGGGGGTCCCAGCAGCAGTGCCAGTGAGGCAGATTCTGATGCAAAGCCAGGCCTGCAGGACTTGAAGGGGAGATGTGTGTACTCACCACTTTGTTTAACATGGTCCAAAACTGTAAAAAGAAAGAAGGAAAATATTTCCTATTCTCATTAGGGTCTGCAGGCTTGCCCTGCGTGAGAACTGAAATAACTTACTGCTTAGTGGCTAGAATTGGGTTGCACACAGAGGGGAATGTTTGGACCCATACTTGTATTTTACATCTTTTGCAGATTCTGAAGATTATGAAGGTCAGCTTAGTTTGGCTGTAGTAGTAAATAACAAACCCAGTCTGACAAATGCAAGCACACCTGGGTAATGCCACTTCAACTTGCAGTCCAGCACAGAGAAGTCACCTGAGTCAAATTTATTCACATGCATTTTTAAAGAGCAGTTTTCAGCAGAAGGCTCAGGGATGAAGTGCTGACACCCTTAGTGGAAAGACAACTCAGGTGACTACAAACATCAGTGACTGTATTTGCATCTGTCATCACAAATATATTCGGTTTTAGACTGGGGGAGAAGAGAAAACAAACACAACATTTTCTGGTTAAACAGAAACAGAGTGTGGAATCACTGAGACCTTCTAAAGGAGAGTTTATTTAATTTATTCTTCCATACACACAGCTAGTTTGCTAGGATATTATAACTCAACTCATTTCTCTGGTGACCCATGGCAACCCCTGGATCAAAAGGATTACTTGTGACTCATAACTTACCTTGGCTAAATATAAATATAGGGCTTTAGGTTAAGCAATCTAGGCCTTAATCAATAAAGCATTTAAAGTGACAGTACAAGGAGGGATTTCAAAAGTCGTGCTATTATAATGTTAACTCCTAATACCTGAGTTTCTGGGGCTCTCCTTTTTTGGTTTAACACAGATGCCCCACATCAAGGATTTTCCATGCATTTTGTGCATACAAGTATGTACAGCTGCATACAGTTTGAATGTTCTCCAGTTCCACAGCAAACTCATGCTCATTTTTCCCCACAGGAAATCTAAGCAATTGCCCCTGTGTGCAATACCACAATTAGGTGACCATAATTGCATACTTAATGAGCTTGTATATGTTATAGTGCCAGTTTCTCAGATGTGGCCCCTTAAATGGATATCTGAATCTCACTTTTGACGGTGAGGTTGAGAAAAAAGTGTATGAAAGTCTTATTTCATATATGTAAACTGGACCAAATTTAAATCCCCAATTCTTGTTTAAGTGCCTGTATTTCAATATCAGGCCATAGGTGCAAATCAGCCACCCTGTGGGCTAGTGCTGGCAACCAGAGATGGGAAAATACAAGCTGAGTAAAATATGATTCCTTTAAAAGAATTCTGGAAGCTTTCCAAATAACTGCAGGAATGTAAAGATTACAGAATTATTTCTCCCCAGCCTGGGGAATCTGCAGGGTCATTCCTGGTTATAGCCAGGGTGGCCACTTGAGGGAAGTGGTTGCCAATCCATGGTACCAATCCAAACCCTGTGCATCCCGTGAGCAGAGAGTGGACATAGGGCAGGACTCCACACCAGTGCTAATACTCCCCAGGTAATACAGCTTCTACACCCCAGAGGTGGATGAGACAAGGGGCATCTCCTATCAAACCATCCATAAGTGATTTTCAAGTGTACAGGCACCACTATATTAGACTTGATACAAAAATATAGTGGGTAAGAAATTAAAAAATCAGAAAGGATCTGTGTTTATCTGTAATTATTTTAGTATTATTGACAAGCTGGGACCTCAGAAACAATATAAATTATGCTGTCTGCTGTTCATAGTTCCACTTCCTCAGAGCTTGTACAGTCCAATTTATGAACATAGAGAAACCACTAGTTTCAGGTATTAAATAACTACATTTTTTCCTTTCTGAAGGAAAGAGCCAAATTTGTATCTGGCTTTTATTCTTGCCCAGGGTAATGGAAAAGAGAAGATGAATTGCAGCCTTAAAAACCCTTCCATGAGTTCTTCAGTATGAATTATTTTATATAATTCATGGAGAAGGTGACATGATTTACATCCATATATACAGTTAAATTGTTCTATATTGTAAACCATTAGCAAAGAGGGATGAAGGGCTTATGAAGAAGAGTGGAGAGACTACACTGTTATGACAGAATGAAAAATTTTTGGACATGCAAGAAGACATCACACTGTTTCCATTGGAAGATGCTTGTGTATGTTTCCTACAGCAAATATAAGATCTTTGGCCTGTGCACTGGAGACTGCTCTTTGTTTATTTTTGTTATATACCAGAAAGGTTTGGACAGAAGAGCAGGCAGATTGCACTTCAACTCCCAAAGTAAAAGGTGGGGTCGGTGGTGGAGGTATGTGTCAGGGGGATGTAGCTCACAGCTGATTGGTCTTACCCAGTCTACATTGTTCATGAAGTGGTGCCAGGGGAGCTCTAGGTTGGATTCTTCCCTCAGATTCTTCAGTTGGGCACTGAATAAGCTCCCAATGGCAGTGGTCACAGCTCCAAACCTGCCAGAGCCCAGGGAGTGTTTGGACAACACTCTTAAGACACCTGATGGGATTTCTGAGTTTATCCTGTGCAGGGCCAGGAGCTGGACTTGATGATCTGTGTGGGGCCCTCCCAGTTCAGGTTATTCCATGATTCTGTGGTCCAAGTCCTCACCAACACAAGAAGGATTTTTTTTACAGCACAGGCTGGTGCTTGCCAGGTTTTGAGGCACAGTTGCCTTGCGTGTCTCCATTCCCAAATGAAGGAGGTAGGTCAGCAAGTTGGTCCTCAAAGCTGACACTGCTGAGATATGAATCCCCTGAGTTCAGGGATTAAGAGAGAGCAAATTCCTTTTCCTCCCTTTGCACAAGATCTTACAAGCAGGATGCTGCATAGTGCAGGCATTGAGGTGGAATCCCAGGGGTGGTTTTGCTGTAGGAGGTTCCCTCAGGAGATTGTGGTTGGGGGAAAGGTGCAAAAAACCCACCAAATGGTTTATTTTGAAGAACAGAACTGAGCTTGGAGAAACAGGATGGGAAAATACTGTGGCACTAGGAAAGGAACTGCAGAGGGACTCTCCTGCTAACAGAACTTTGTCCTTTTCATCATCTAGATTTGTCATCTGCTACAACTCTAGGGAAAGGAGCAGTTGCCAATGCAATACAGACTCTGATCCTCTTCTTCTTGAAAGTAGCTTCAACCTCACTTATTTGTTGTTGTCTTCTGTGTGGTGCTGAAGATTCCTGAGGAAAAATAGTCAATTTATCTCTTAACCATTCTTGCATCTGTTTTGAGAAAAAATTCTTGTTTTCTAAAAGGTGTTTAATTTCCCCCACTATGGACCCATTTAACTTTCCTTTCTAATCTCCTTACAATCTGGAATGAGGTCTTTAGTAGTTCTGCTTGTTGTGAAACAGCTTTGGGAGATAAGTCCTTGTCCATGTTAACTACACTTCAAATAATCTTTGTGTAACTGTGATGCAAAGCTGTAATCTCCCAAGGCCCGTTTATAACCATTCTAATGACTGAGACTTAGGGATGTTATTGCAGGATGGGCAGGGAGAGAGGGGCGAGGAACTGACCAAGGAAGCACAGTTCAGTTTGTCTTCCAAACAGCTCCGTGTCATTCACAGCTTTACAAGGATGAAGTGACTGGTGTACAAACAAGGAGGCCTAATCTCAGATAAAGAAAGGGGGTCCCATTCTGACCAGAAGCCTTCTTCTGGAAGGTCATATAAGCCCATACTTGTTTCTTTGCAGTGAGACAGAGGCTTGAGTTTCATAGGACTCGACACCTTCAGATATAAATGAAACGTACCCTCGGGATAATGAATATACCAAGCTCTGGTGTCTGAATGCACAGACAGAGCAGCTGTGTGCTGTCCTTGGGGACATCAGCAGTGAGGGAAAATGGTGCTAGGAAGTGTATTGAACACTGGGGAGTGCATTGCATTAAATTTCCTTTAGATAAAGTCCATCTCTCTCTACCCTCTTTTGGGCTGCCTTTTTGGTAAAAGAAAATCTGCACGTGTCAAGGGCAGAAAACAGATTGGGATTTAAAAATGAGATGGTTTCAACATCCCTTCAAATAGGTCTCCCAGAAACACAGCAAAACACACAGTAACATAGAGGGGTAGAACTTCTTCTAGAGGAAGATAAAAGCCTCTAAATATCATTTTAGACTACTTTTTGTTTGCTCAATTGCTTTTAATTAAGCTGCACTTGGTTTGGGGAGCCAGCCAAATGTGGAGAACAAAAAGGGAAACAAGAAATCCAACCCCTCAAACCTTTGCTCTGTGGCTGAATTTTCCCAGCTTTAAGGAACAGTCTTTCTCCATGAAGGCTCAATGCTTCTCTCTAAACCTGCTTGGGAGAATTTATTATCCCTGTGCACAAGTCTTTGAAACCATGATTTTAACGGTAATAATTTCTAAGCAGTGAAATTCATGAGAGGCTGTAATGTAATGCCAAGTCTATCCTATTATGGTTTTAATTGGAATATACATTTTATGTGTTATTAGAGAAATGTTACTGTCCTTCTTATGCTTAATACTATATGAATAGCTAAAGCCCTCTAATGACCATGTAATTTATTGTCCCTATAGTTATGGCATTAAGCTACAAGGCACCTAATACTTGCAAACATTGTAAACTCCAATTACAGCTACACCAGTGATCCTTCTGTCAACTGAGCTAAAAATGACTGAATGATAAGGTTAAGCACTGAGCCTTGTAATGCAGTTATCTGGGGCTCAGCACCTGTACTACAGAGAAATGTCCAATGAACTATGCTTAAACAGTTTTACTTGTTATCAGATATAAGTATAGCAAATACATCCAGCTTCCAGAATGATGCTGATTGCTCTGATTCCACCAATTTTTTATGTATTTGTCAGCTTTAGCCTAATTTACTGTTAGCAGTAGATCAGTGATTCCCCAGAACTTGAGAGATTTCACAGGCACCAGAGTGGATTCTGCCCAACCCTTCAGAAATCTTGGAATGTCACGAAAAATTCCCAGCAGTTTCTGTGCAAGGTGGGGTCTTCTTTTCAAAGATCTACAGCTACTTGAGAAGGTACCAAACTAACTGACAACATAATTCAGAGAATTTGGAAACAGGTTAGACTGCTTTTGACTTTTGAATGACAGGAACTCAGCACCATTTAAGGGTAACCTTTACCTCAAAAAAGCCAGCCTTCAACAGCAGTGGTAAATTGCCAGAGTTAAAAGCAGACCTCTCACATTAATGCCTTTGTCTGGCAAAGGAGTCAAGAGAAGTCAGTGCAAAAAGACACTGTAAAGACCAACCAGAAGAAGTTCTCCAAAATGAAAGACCTCAAATATGATAACTGGAGATATGTCAGAAGGCATGTATAATATTAATTCTTCATTGGCTTTTTCCAAACAGGAAGGATATAAATCTAATTACAGACCACAAGAATAGGAAGATCCATGCATGAATTAAATTACCTCCATGAAAGATTTGTTATCAGCACAAATGGCTCTTCAGATTTATTGATTATTCTGGTTTTCTTTGCTCATAAAAAAAGCTGGGTGGAAATAAAAGTGGCTACCTAGAGTGATCCCCTCTCTGAGCCATTCTGTGCCCCATGATTTTTAAGAGGCTTCCAGAATCCTAATCCTAGTTTTAGCTTTTCACATTTCTGTATTCCAAAAGGAGAGTTGATATTCAGCTTCAGAAGTGACCTAGAAGTCCAGCTGGTGTCCCAGAAAGAGAAGGCAACTTTAAAAATTCCCTGCATTCAGGTACTCAGCACTGTATTGCCCCTGTGCCACACCTGGGTCATGTTCAATGTTATTTCTGGTGAGGCTGTAAATGAAACAGAAACACACACTCTACTCTGGGTATATTCTGTTTCTATGTAGAAAAGCCTTTCCTAAGCAGTCTATTTTAAATATTCCTGAGATGTGTCATAAGGCTGAGGAGAACTCTCTCCACAGTAATGAGTGTTCTTTCCTTTTTAAAGGTGGAGATGTGTGGGAATTATCAGCTGTATCATTGACAATGTTATGCTTACTGCAGAGTTACTCATGCTGCCCAATTTTCTACTTATCACATGCTCTACAGTGCCATGGTGCACAAAAGCACTGTAAAACCCATTTTATTTCCTATAAAAATACGTGGATTATATGTGTGTATACATATTCCCACAAACTGTAATTTGTATTTATTTTGGAGAGATTTACACCACACAAGAGGTGATAATTAAATAGAATTCCAGCACCAGTTCCACTAAGGATATTAAAACATTTGCAGAAATTCTCTCCTGGATGATCTGTGATGTCTGTGTAATTCCTCTGGCTAAGCATTCCTCTCAAAGAATACGTGTAGCAAATCAAGTGCATGAAAAGGATAAATCACCTTTCCTCACCTGTGATTTGTGATTGCTCACTTAAGCCACCTAACATTTCTGCAGCCCAAAGAGGTCGTCTAAAACCTGCTAAAAGAGGAAAATGGCAAATCACACGTTTCAACAACAATGTTTCAACAACATTTCAAACTACATTTTGGAAAGGAATGAGCACTCAAGCTGCATTTTGTGACACATTTGAGATTTGTGTCGCTTCATACATTTCCCATGACCATCCAAATATTCATGAAGAATTAATAACATGGTCCTGCTTTTAGCAAGTTCCATCCATTCTTATTTGTATCTGGCTATAATCAGCATTGAGACCCCAAATAGTGAATGACTGCATTTGATTCTTGAGTCCTTTTCTTTTTGTTTATGTCAAAGCAAATTAGCTGGAAGGAGACTGATGAGGAAATCAAGCAAACTGTGGAAGGTCAAGAGGGCATTTCACTGAAATGTAATATAATAAGTACAATTTAAACAATGATAAATCCCATTCACCTTTTTTGTTTTCTTGAAATGTTTAGAATTATTTTTAACCATCATTTTAATAAATAAAATTGTTCTTTTAGTTTGTCGTACATTTGGATTTCATTAATTTTAGAATATTTTCCAAGCATTTAAAATTAAACAGATGTCATTGGGCTCATTTAGACCTCAAATAACCCTTGCAACAAAACCAATTATTCAAGGGTCAGTTGGAAGTTGGAATTTTATAATAAAGGAAAGTTTAAAAGTTAAAAAATACATAGAAAAAGAAGAGAAAGAAGAAGAAACAATGCCAATTTCATGTCAATTCAATTGTTAGCACAATAACTGAAGATCTGTTTTATTGTTGGGGGAAGGGTGGAGCCAAAGAGTGAAAGTTCAGGAAAGCTGGTTTATTCCCAAAATGCCCTGATTATTCCCTTTCCCATGGCGATTAGTCACGAAATATCTCTCCCGGCTTTCTAGCTCTACCATGGGGATGGATAAAAGAACAAAGGTTTGGCTTTGTTCTGAAAGTTGGTCCTGTTGGTCAAAGAAATTTCAGTAACATCATGATCGTGTCTGGCAAAGTGCAATGCAAGGACACACGGCAGAATGGACAAGGGCAAGACCTGGGATCCTGACTACAATGCCATATTCTAAACAATATTTCCACCTACTGTAAGTGTGAAGGGGTTGAATTTTGCCTTGTCAGGACAAACTGTAATTTGTTGGGGGCATTTTGGAAAATGTTTTCAAGGACAGTTGGGAAACAGGCTGGGTAAGGCACTGCAGGAGTGTTCCCCAGCAGGTATCTCAGGGGGCAATGCTGAGCCAGTCCCAGGGCTCAGGGGGAACAAATCACTTCTGTGAGCCCCGTAGAAAAAGAAGCTTGAAAATGGACAATGTGGTATAAAGGCAACTGCTTTCCCCTTCCTCACACCTTGCCAAAGAGGGAACTGGGCTCCCAGCTCTGTAAACATCTCCAGATTTATAGGGGTGTGTCTGAGAACAGACACCAAAAATCCAACCATTGTGATTCCTTGGTTGAAAATTAGGAGCTGGGGTTTACTTTACTGAGCAGGAGGGAAAATGAAAATTGCTTTCCCTGTAACCTGAGAGACTTAGCAGAGTTCTCCTGCCAGACTGCAAAGATATGCAGTGGTCCCTGCCCTAAACTCTACCATCCTACTTAGCTGCCAGGACTGCTAAATGGAGACAGAGAAAAATGAATAATGGATTGTATGAAAGCTATATTACCATAACTTTTAAATCCTGCTGCTGGAGGCTGAAGATCTCTCTGAAATACTATCAAGCACAGTGGAAAGGGAGTAGAGGGCTAACATCCAAAAAGAAATTTAATCACTGACCTCTGAAAATCATGGTTCAGCTTTTTCTTTTTCTCTTTTTTTAAGAGACAGTAGCTGTAACTCTCCCTCTGACCCAACATTAACCTTCTACAAGTTATAACAGATGATTTGTAAAAACACTCTTTATTGCCTTGACCTGTTTTTAGGGCTGCTCTATCCTCCAACACAGCTGTATCCTGTGGTCTCAGTTAGCTGAGTAGACACACTGGATTGTTGCTTTGGACTGAATTTGATAGCTCAATTCATTCAGGTTATTCCCAGAGANGGGGGGGGGGAGGTTATTCCTAACATGAAAAGATAAAAGATTATGGGAGATTCAGTGGAAAATTCACCTTGCTGAGCAATGGGTAGAAGTCAGTAGGAGGACCTGGGCTGTTCTGTGCCCAGGGGAAGAAGAGAGTGTTCCACTTTGAAGATCCTTCCAGACCAGTGTCAGGGCCCTGGCATTCAGCCAGCCCAGCTATCCTGAGGATCACTGTCCCAAAGAGCAAAGAGGAACTTGCAGCACAGACAGATGCAAAGTGAGTAGAGAGCTCCCTAAAACAGACAGGTCCTGCAGAAGCTCTCAGGCACAGTGAGGAACCCGAGCACCCTGCCTTTCAGAGCTCCTCCCTCCCCAGCAGCTGCGGGGGTACAGGGTCTGCCCAGCCTGCTGGCTTCTGCCTACCCTGGGGCTGGTACCAGCATTTAGGGCTGGGCTCAGCTTTGCAAAGCCAAGCTGCCCAAAGTCATGGCATCAACAGTGGGCTAATCTAACCTGCCTGCCAGGGCTTTGCTGCTGAGCCAGCCCTTCTGCCTGGAGCTGGGGCAAGCACAGCAGATCTCCAGCCCCCGCTGCTACACCCAGCACCAGAGCCAGAGGAGACTTCACTTAGCACAGTTCTGATCAAATTATCAACCCATTGCTTGTAAATAATAGCCAATAACAAAACAATGACTATTGGGAACTTGTACTGAGTTTACCAAGCAATAAGGTCACCAGACCCACCAGCAGTTTGTTTTACTCAATGCAGGAATTGCTGCAGCAGAGAGAAGTGCATTGCACTACCACCAACCTCCACAGAAAACAAACATATCCCTTCAGATTCCAGGTTTTCAGCAGGGTTATTTTTTGGTTTGTTTTTTTACATTTTCCTCCCCTTTTTACTTAGTGCTTTCCAGGTTTAAAAAACAAATGCTGCTCGTAGTGGAGGAGCAATAGTGGCTTTCATATTTAATAACTCTTAAATCTTGCTCAACATGTGGCAATTGTTAGGTAGATTTGGGCTGCAATTAAAGAGGCACCCTTCTTTCTCTTCAGCAATAATATAGGCTCTTAATCCAGCTAAAACCATCATATTTTAAGAGCTGAGATCATCCTGAGGCAAATGGTATCAAACTTAACATGGATCTGTTTTTCATAGGGAAGTTTAAAAGTTAAAGTTCACTTTCCTAAAAGTCTTCCGTTAAAGAGAAGGCATCTCTGAGTGCTCTTTTCAGGTACCCACAGGTACCTGTATCATGCATCAACATCTAGGGGATGGAGGGGAGAGGACAATTACTGAAATTCCTATGTGAAGTCCCTTTTTCTGCAAGAGTCTGAGCTAGGACTCTAAATAGAAGTGAGGTGAGGGGTTGTTGCCTGATTATAGATTTGACTGCAGATAAAAGCCTTATTTGTGTGACAGCCTTCGAAGTGCTCACAGGTCTGATGGGGATAACTGATAAAGGCTGTGAAAGACAGGACTAAACACTGATAAAACAGCAGAGCGCACTTTGGCTTCAGACTGAAACACATGCTTGATAAAACCTGCCCAGCTGATGGGGAGATATTTTTGTTTCCTTCTGTGTTTCTGAGGTGGCTGTAAATATCCACAGGGAGTCAGGGCTTGAAGCTGGTTTGTGCTGTCACTGTAGGCTGCTGGCCAGGCTGGCAGGCTGAGCTGTGCTGGCTCTGTGGTAGCACTGAGCTGTGGTCAGGACACTCAGAACTCCAGTTGGTTTTGCAGCTTTGGGGTTTACAATTTCTTTTTTTTAAACTACAGCATGAGAAAATACCTGCCAGGACACCACAGGCAGGTAGTGAAGTTAAAAGCAAGGGTCACATACCAGGGTCACATAAACCCATCAACAGGGGAAAAATGTTGCCTTTCCTTGGCCACATTTGATATTCAAGTTCCCTTTGCTCCTCAGAGCATTACTTCAGGTACCCCAAATTCCTGTTTTCCCATACTAACTTCCACTCCTCATTCAGCTGCTGTTCCTGAGGCTTCACTCCTTTCCCCTTTTCCTCTCTCCGTTTTCACAGACCTTACACTCCAGAGCAATTTTAGCAAAGCCTGACTTGCAGCCTTCATCTCTGCAAAGGTAAGAAAGCCTCAGTGACAGCAGCAGTGTCTTTCAGGGGATCTGTAGCAAGAGCTATCTATTAATATCCACTAGTCCTGCTGCTAAACCTCTGTGTCCTCCTTTGAAAAGGTAATCCTCTATTGTAAAGGCTCAACAAATGAGAACACCAAGGCACTTCCCTCATTTATAAAACCTGCAAATGACTTGAATGAAAATACCTCCACAACTATCAAAGTTTGTGGAGGGCACAAAATTGGAGAGGGAACAAATAACAAGGAACAAGGGATTTCAATCCACTGGTTGCCAGGGCCAGTGAATGGAAAATGTAGTTTAATGTACAGAAACATAAAATAATAAGTCTGGGGCCAGCAAACCAGACAGAAGGATATTATACTGAACGGTGATGCATCATATTGACCGGTGAAGGGATTTAAAGGTCAGTGCAGAAAAATCCTTGAAGCCTTAAACTTGGCATACAGCTAAAATGAAAATAACTCCAGGAAAGCAGCACAGCAGTGGAGGCAAAGGGAAGGGACAGAGCTTTCCTACGCAGTCTGTGCAGCCAAACAGCACCAGGGCTTTGCTCTACATGGCATGATACCATCTCCCAAGGGGGGTAGGCACTCAGGGCCCCCTGTTCCCCACATAGCCCAGCTCCTGTCTCAGCCATCCCAACAGCTGCCCTGCCACAGCCACAGAGGAAAAGGCAGCCCAAGGTGTTCCCTTGTTACCAGTAAAGAACAGGAGATGCTGCTCGAGTTCACTCCAAGGCTTAGTGATGCTTGTTGGCAGGAATGCAGGATCCCAAATACCTCAGCTCATTTGCTCTTCTGCTTGATCTTTTTGGCACTGACAAGCAAAGCCAAAGCAGCAGAGCCCAGGCCCCCCGAGGGCACAGCACATTCCCCTGTCTGAGCACGGAGCAGCTGCCTGAATCCTGCAGCAGGCTGGGAACCCGTGTGTCTGTGTCCATGTGAACGTACTGACACACCTGTGCCACCTGTCAGAGGTGCAGTGCAACAGTGGCAGGTGGGAGAAAAGATACAAAAGTTACAGAGCAATTCATCCTCTTCCCTAATGAGCAGTCTCATTTAGTCATTTTCCTTCTCCTTGCTCAGCCAGAGTACTTATCATGCCTCTTCCCTCACAGCTGTCCTGCAAAAACATTACCTGAAAGAAATTCTAAAACCTGATCTCCTCCCAGCTGGTTGCCTCTCTGAACCAACACCTTCCCCCATTCCTTCTTCTATCACTGTAAATAAAAATAAACAACCTTTGAGCTTTAATGTAAATACAAAGAAACAACCTTCAAGCTTTGCTGAGCTGGATGATGCTGAGCTGCAGGTGAAGGGCTCCATAAGATCATTAACAATATCCTTGGAATATCCTAAACCCCATGAGTGGTGACCTGGGGCATGGAAGGGAACATACAGTTATACCTGGTGGAAAATGGTGAGCAAATTTAGCACCGGTCTGAATCAGCAGTTTAGACACACACACACACACACACACACACACTCAGCCTCTAAGATAGGTTTTTCAGAACGACCTGAGGGGAAAGTGTTTTCTCAGTTCTTGGCTTCTGGACAAGTGCCTTCCTTACCTCTGCCTGCTGCTCCTGAGTTAATTCTGGCTTTTCCCACCTGGGGGAGCAGCAGCGATTCAAAGCCAGACTGCCAGGCTGCCAGCACAGGTCCTTCCTGCATCAGAAACCCAGACGGGGAGGAGAGGATAAACACCCCTGGGGTTACGATGAGCATCCGCAGGGTGCAAGTACCAGAAATCTCCATCCCTCACCCTCCTCTCCTGCCCCTCTTCAATTCGTTCCCTTTTTCTTCTCTATCCTTCCCCATCACTTCTGCTCCCCAAAGCCTGCCGAGGACAGGGCCATGAGGGAGAGTGGGGAGCAGGCAGGTCCTGCAGCTGTGTCTGGCAGAGGTGCCAGGCAGGGCAAGGCTCTCAGCCAAGTCAGGATCTCACAGGTTCTGCAACATCTGGCAGTCACCAGCACTGCCTGTTCCTCGGCTACTCTGCCTCTGGCTGTTTTCTTGTCTAAAGGAACAGATAATCTGGACATATTCCAGCTGAATTAGTGTACACATGATGCTCAAAATGGACCTGGGGGTAGAAATACACTATTGTCCTATTATGATGCCTGCAATACAAGAGCTGGAATTGCTTCCATGTCCCAGGCCAGATGCCTCTGCTGGCTCTCACCCAGCTCCCATGACAGGTGAGACAGATGTCAAACCTGCTTTCTTGCCCTCCTCCTATGCTTCCATGGGATAAAAAATAGGCCCAAAATCACAGAAAAGCCTTAAAGAATTAACGAGGCCACAGTCCCAGTGCAGAGACTTGCCCACAGCCAAGGTAGAGCCCTAGAATAATTCCTGAGCTCTAGATTATACCATGCACATTGCATGGAAGTTTTAATATATACCAGTTGATAACCTGTCAGTTTGATATATAAGAATTTCTTACTGAATAGATTAGATTTTCATGCTGTCAGTACATTTTCCTTTCAGAGGCAGAATAACTTGCATCCTGCATGAGCATCAAAGAAAAGGTTTGGTGCCAAAATATCCTATCTCTGCCACCTGCCTTTCTTGATACCCTATTTCTGCTATCACCATATTTGAAAGCTATGTATAACAGCTAAATTAATTTTTTCTTGTTCCTCTTTCTTTTTTTTGTGTTGCCCCTTCAGCAAAGATTTTTATCTCCAGTCCTTTGCTACAGAGCACTGTTTTCCAGAATAGTCTTTAAAACAAAAATCAAGCAACACAGAACGATGAGATTAAATGCAATCTCCTGTACTCAACTTTCAGAGGTTTTCCCAAAAAACAGTCAGAAAAAACTTAAAAGCATGCAGCTATTTTCTGTGCCTACTACTGATCCCATCATGAACTTAAAACCAGCCCTTAAGGTGCTTTACTGTCTTAAAAAACTCATTGCAATGATAGAGCAGAGATGAGCAGTTTCAGCTCCTGCTCTTCCATTCGTGTACAAACTGTTAAAAGACAAGAAAAACTACAATACTAAACATGAGTGAGCTTGCTGCAGCTGTGCTTGTCAGCTCCAGACATTAGTGTGGCTAATTCCAATTGGGAACAGTTCCTGGGCTTGGTGATAAATTAATCCCAACTCTGATAGTACAGAAAGATTTCTGTATGCATAAGCCAAAAGAGAACTTCCCAAACTGCTTACAAAATCCTCTTTACAGTTATTTTGGTGACTACACACCAAAATATTTAGTCTGTATATCTTTTTTGGATACAGTGCAATCTATTTTTTATTTTGATTAAAAGATTTTATAATAGGATATGCTTCATCCAAAAGACAAAAGAATTTATGCATAGGCTTGCACTGAAATTGCAGAATAATGAAGTACAACCAATGTGGGGTTATGTCTGTTTTCCTGGAGATAGACTGCAACTTCTTTATAGGAAGAGAGCAGTGCCATCCAACACTTCTGAGAGGAGCCTGAGTTTTATTTCAGATCACCGTTCTTGGAAAAATCCACAGGCTGACTGCTAAAATAAGAAAACATAATACCATTCACTGATCTTTTTTTCCACCCATGCTGTGTCAGTGTTGGTCTGTTGGCAGAAGGATGTGACCCAGAGTACAAGGAAAAGATCCATTGGCTGTATAAAAATCCGCAGCACAATGATTTGTCATGACCAGTGCCTGGGAGAGGCGTGATTACAAGGATGCTGGAGCAGCAGAGTCCTGGACAACTGGACATCTCCTGCCAGCTGCATCCTGCCCTCCACCATCTCCAATTCCTGTGCCTTCTCCCCGACATGCAGGCTCACACACCACATTCATCATGCAGTTGATTTTGGTTGCACTCCTGCAGGAGCACTGGGTTTCAGGAAGCTGTTCACCTGGGCAGTTTCATCTCAGCCCCAATGAATAGCTTCATTCTGGAATAACAAATATATACAGAGGGAAAGCTGCTTGCCACAAGGATTCCTTTATGCTGCCCCATGAATTGTTGGCCAGTGGCCATTTAACATTGAAAGGCAAGGGCCACCTGTGTCAGGTGTGTTTAAAGTTCACATTGACTCCTGCCCACCAGTATTTGCATGATGGACAACATCAGAGAAAGGTGCATTTAGTCATTAATTTTTGCCTGACATGGGGAACAGAAATGAAAAGGAGCCCTTTTCTTCCAGGTACAGCTTTTGTTTCCCAGTGTGATCAGTCAACTACCAGCCCTGTGACACCCAGCATGGGGCAAACACAGGTCTAGAGTGTTTGGGACATTTTGGGGTTCCCTCCTGCCCTGGCAGCCCACACTCAGTGGATGTGTGGTCCCCCACACCCTCCTCTCTGCCCCTTGCTGCCTCCGACCTTGCTGGATGTTAAGATCTGCTCAGCCTCACACAATGCAGCTTCCTGGGAATGGATTAGAAAGCGAGCTGTGTGGGATATTTGTTATGGCCATGCCTTTCATGGAGAAAACTGTGACTTCTCGCAGTTTTTGTAGATTTTGTAACCCCAGCCAGCCTGCTACTGATTCCTTCATGAATTTTTACAGCTTTGGCTCCGTTCATGAGCAGTAGAGTAGAGATCACAGTTTTTAATGGGTTTAAGTTATTAGTTACGTATTACCAAAGGGTGTAACATTCTTTATGTTGTAAAATAAAGTCCATTTGTCTTCTCTCCATTTCCCACAGCACACAGCCTTAAATACAGTGCACCATTGTTGGGCTTCTCTCTGAAGCTGGCTCTGGGCAGTTTTGGGTCGTGCCAGTGCATCAGCCACGGTGGCAATGATTGCTGTGGGTGCAGGAGGACACTCATCCCATGTGGGAATCCCCTTCCCATGAAGAAGGGGGGACCATAGGTGGGAAAGAGCATGGCATGACTCAGTCAGGAAGACTGGAGGGATTTGCAGAGGGTTTTGGAGCTGAGGGCTCAGCGATGGTATGTGCTGCTGGAGGGTTTATAAGGTTTCCTTTCTGTTCCCTAATGGGAAATGCTGGCGGGAGAGGGGGGGGAACATTAGGATCTCAACTCATACTGGTGTGCATCTCCACTGACCAAAGCTTCCCTCGTCCACACAATTCCCAAGTGGGAAAATTTGCACTGTCTGGCTGCAAACTTAGCTGTGGCCTTTGTGCAGATGCCATGGAGGGCAGAATTTGCTGGATTAGTACAAATACCATCTGTAGGCTTGGTTCAGATGAGTGCAGTGTTTGAAAAACAACCCATTTTGCTTATACAAGGACTAGCGGCATAGCCAAAATCTGCAGAACATATCTGGTTTTCTCAAACAATTATTGGTGGGTAGCCAATATTTGTTACTTTTCTCCAGAACAATGCATAAACTACGGCAAAAAGACAACTGGCCACACTCATGTCAGACCAGAAACACTGTGCTCTAAATTACTTAAACCAATTTATCTTCCATTTAAAAATAAAGACAGGAGAAAGAGACATTTAAATTATGTTTGATACCACCTAGAGTAGTTTCTAGTGTTGCTCTCCATTGGAGCTGGGAGATAAATCCAGTCCTCTTTCATAAACCTAGGTTTCTTTTATAACTGATACAGATTCAAGATTTTTGTTTTGTTGCAGTTTTCCTGATTTAAAATGTCCTCATCTGTCTTATAATAGTTTATCAGCTAAGCTGCAGCTCTAAAACCTTGGGGTTTTGCACAGTAATGCTAAAGGAAAGACTCCTTCAGCCCTCCTACAACTTTTCCCCAACCATCATAAACACGAAGTCAGGCCTTGCAGAAAAAGCAAAGCTCTGAAGGGAAGAGACAATTTTATGGTTGTTGTCTGTCTGTAACGCATGGGATCTTTAGGGACTGACTTTTACATGTCATCTGTCATTTGAAGACTGAAAAGAAACAAAAGAAACCAGGGAAACTTTCTCCCAAATCATTCCAGGCTGATCCTGGAAATATTTATTATGGGGCTTTGGTGGGATTATTCCCCTAAGCAGTCAGACATCCGTCTCCCTGGCACTTCGGTGTGCACTGAGCGCTGCACAGCTTGGCATTTGCATGGATTGTGTGAAATCTGGGGGGAACTTCACCTACCCGGGGCTTCCATGTGTGCTAAAGCATGTCCTGGCTCAAGGCACCGTGTGTTTGCAGAGCTGCCCCTTCCACTTGGAATGAATCCACCTAAATATTTACACGTATTTTGCTCCTATAGTAACAAGAATATTGCAATGGTATGTCCGACATAAACGCGCTGGTATATTCCGTGTTGATTTAAATAGCACGGGGCGCATATGTGCAGTTCCTCCTCCACAGGGAAGGACGGGCTCGCGGGGAGCATCCCATCGGCTTCCGACGCTTGGGGGAAAAAAAACATGGGGAGGGTGGAAAAAGAACATTGGGGAGGAAAAAATAATTTTAAAAGGGGGTTTTCGTGGCTGCCCGGGTGGAAGAACAGCCCCAGCCCCGCAGCTCCGGGGCCCGCGGCCGGCAGGCGGCGGAGCGGCCGGGGGGGACCGGGAGCCGGCGGGGAACGGGAGCGCTCCGGGAAAGATGCGGGGCGGCGAGTCCCGGACAGGCGGGCCCCGCCCCGCTCCCCACCGGAGCAAGGACCAGGGGAGAGGGAAAATTTCAAAAAATTAAAAATGATCCCGTAAGTTCCTTTAAGTGGAATTTTCAGGAAAGCCGGGCTTTGCCTGAGGTGATCAGGAATTCCCCAATTCCCTCCCAATCCTGCCCTGATTTAGGTTAATTTGGAGTTTTACCCTGCATTATTAACTGCACTTTTCGTTATGGATTTGAAAAAAAAAAAAAAAAGCCTGTTATCCTCAGTGTTTCCAGGTTTAGTTGTGTAAATCCTGTATCTCTACTTAGGGGAGTTTTGCCTGGATAAGAGGGTAAAATCAGAGCTTTTCTTAAACTGTGGCACAAAGCAGAGTGAGAAGAGGGGAGAGGTATTTGAAGAAATGCCTCATTTCTCACCCTGTGCAGAGTCTGAGGGCTAAGCTGGATGTTTGTTATATAGTTGGGCAAACTCCACAAAATCATTCAAGTTTACAACAAGGTAATTGGTAAACTTATCTCTGCTCTACTCAGTCCCCTTACTGACTGACACTGTCATGAAATTAGATGCAAACACTCCAGGGTGGGGGGAAGACAAAGAATATTTCTGAAATCATATTTGCACAGAGAAACCAAATCAGCTTGGATTTCCAACAGTAAATGCTAAGAATAAGTCCTGCAAAGGAAGATTGGAATTTAAAATAAAAATAAAAATAAAAAAAGGTAATATAACAAATTGATTCGAGAAAATCATGTTTTATGTTTACCAAAGACAAAGCTTCAGAAAGAACTGATCTTGTATTACTCACTGAGTTCTGATCCTACACCCTGATACAGTATCTGTCCTGCAGTAGGAGGACAGAGTCAAGTCCATCATTCTCTGAGTACTAAAACCCCTTACTTTTATATAGGTGGTTATAGATCTTGTTCCTACATAAAATTTCATGCTTTTAAAAAAGTAAATTCCAAAGCAAATGTAGCTCTACAGAGCCATCATTACCCAGGGTTTTATTGCCAGGCTTGTTAACTCTCTTGATAAACATCAGGTCCAGCCTCTCCACTCTGTGACTCCTCTTCAGAGGCTGGCAAGATTTATTTTACAAATAATACTAAGAATACACTGCTCATTTAGTTGCTCTCTCAGTGAAACTCCAGAAAAATAAGTCCTCTCTTTTGGTGGCCTTATCTGGCATTTTACAGGTGTAAAGGAGAGTACCAAGAGCCCCACAGTTGCTTAACAAGGGAGATTTTTGGCTTTGTCACAAGATAATTGCTCCAGTAGTGAGCTGCTGTTAATCCCAGGCTGTGTTCTCGGTGCTGACCTGCAGCCCTGCTGTTTACATCAGTGGGATTTCTAGGGCCAAATTTTGCAGTTAATTGCAGCAGTGTAAGTCTGGATTCCTGAATCTTCCTTTCCAGGCATGCAGCTCCTTTGGATTTGACAGCAAAACTCAGGGCTGATCCTGCAGCCTCTGAAATCGGTGGCCTCGTCTTGCAATGAAACCCAGGAGAGACCTGGGCTAGGCCCTCTCCCAAATTTCCTAATGGCAATAAATGTGAGCAATTAGGGGCTCCACTCGCTCTGAGGAGCAAGGGCTGCCTTATCTCTGCCTGCTGCAAGCCTTGGGCCTGCTGAGCCTGGGTGGTACAAGGAGGTGTCACTATTAGAGCAGCTCTAGAGGGATTAATACTGCTGTGAGCTGTATTATGTCCTGTCAGGAGTCTCTGCAAAAAGAGCAGGAGCTGGAAATGCAAGCTTTCAGCTTTAAGCCCTGAACTGGGGGGCTACACAGCAAGATTAAAGCATCGGTCTTTTAATGTTTTCCCATCAAGAAGTGAGAAATCTCCATGCATTTAAAGACTTTCCCTGTTTTATAAATAACCAGTTGAGTCAAGAGACTGATTTGCTGTCAGTGCTCACTGCATTCCCCTGTTACAGTCCCTGAAGTGCTGCACCACACTGGCAGCTGCTGAGCGAGAGGCTAAAAAACCTCAGCAAAAAGGGGTATGGACTGACATTACAGACCCAGGGACCACAGCTCCAGCTAGATTCCTTCCCCAGGTCTTGCTGCAGATATTGCAGGCTTTGGCTACTGCAGAGGGAACTGATTTATAAAAAGACATTGCAGGAACACCAAACATCAAGTTCTCTGCTGGAGGAAAATGTGGATTAAACTCTCGGTTGCTGAGAAATGCAAAGAGAAACTGGTAGGCAGTGAAGCGATGAAATAATTCATTAGAAGGAGGGCTCTGTGAAATTTCCTCATTTGTTGATAAATCTGCTTTAGTGTCCTCAGCTTTACTGTCATCCACCCCAAAGAAGGGGAACATAGGAGTGTTTTGGTTGCAAGTGATTTCCTCAATAAAATGCTAATTCTGTTCTGAATCTTGTAGTCACTATCACAAATTTGACCCCCACACAGAAAGCAGCACAGAGAATATTGGTTAGCTTTCTCTTCAGCAAATTTTTCACCTAAATCAGACACTTTTACCCTTACCTGTCTGGGATGAAATAAGAAAATATGGAGGGAGAGTTTCAGCCCTTATACCTTGAAGCACAGTGTTCTTCCCCCCAGCCTCACATTTGGGTGCACATCAACACAGCAGCAAACTGTTTCAGTGATGTACTTTGGATCAGCCCTGTGTTTACTTAATGTCCAGAAAATGCAACATTCAGGAAAAAATAGCTATGATTTTAGACGGCTCAGATCAGGTTCTTTTTTCCTATAGGTACTTGCTACCCTCTGTAATTTATTCATTATTTAATCTGCCACTATAGAATTAAAGAAAGTGCAACTCTCAGCCACGATGAAAGTAGGGGGTAACCTTGGCAGGATGAGATTTTATTTTTGTCACTAAACTGATGAAAGCAGTTTCAGCCACAGTGAAGCATAGAGGTAAAAGTCAGAACATTGTATTGAAATTCTCAATGCAAGAATTTGTGGGAACAAAGGACAGAAGTGAAGGCAATGATTTCCCCTTCTTAATGCTTGTGAAAACAGCCTCATGTTCTTTTATTTCCAATATATGCATGCAGAGTATATGCACGTTTTTATTTTGTACTTAAAAGTTAAAACACCTCCAGGAGTCTGATTTATAAGAGGGCAGAGAGGAATAATGAGTCAAAAAATATAAAACAAAACTTTCTTTTACAAAAA
>VZTR01004666.1:256327-348932 GCA_013400775.1 Chaetops frenatus | reverse complement strand
AAAAAGAAGAAGGAGAAGAAGAAATATTATTTTTCTAAAGGGAAACTAGATTTGTTAGTGGACATTGCATTTTAAATGTGTGTGCTGAGCAGTTAAAAGTGATGGAGACTGCAAATAATAAAACCATGAGCCCAAGATCAAAATAATGGTCTATTATTCTAACTCCCCCTGAGAAGCAGACACGATGACTTCAAGGAAATTACCTGTGGAGGAAAAATACACAGATAGGGCTGTTTATCAAAGTACACAGAATTTTCCACGAATACCTGATATCGTTTGAGAAACTGTGATACAGCAGTTATTATAGCAGATTAGCAGGTTTTAAGTTAAAGCTCATGTGCACACATTTACATTTACATATATGTATATATATATATATACTCTCTGCATTATGTTTAATTATGGTGTAAAAACAGCTCAGAAATGCTGGAAAACTGATTGCCTTGAATTATTCCATCACATCTGTATCAGGAAGGGCTTGGTCTTGCTCCCTTTGAGGTTCATGCCCCATTGACTTCAATGACAACAGGACCAGCCAAAAATACACAAATATTTGTCTTGCATTACAGACTACAAAAGTCCCTGGGAAGGTTACCTGTGATAGTCTGTTGTTATTGTATGCAAGAGGTGACGTTTGCTCTGCAGGAAAATACAGATCTGTAATTAAACCCAACAAACATACACTCTAACTTTAACCAGCACTTTTTTTCACCAAAAAGTATATTAAAAAATTCATAAATTAATATTTAGTTGAGAGGTTTAATTCAACAAGCAATTAAAGCTGTCCACACTCCCAAGCCCTTTTGTTTTACTGCTATTTATTTTTCTCTAAGAAAAACCTTTATTTCCCAAAGGTTTATCTTGTGGAAAATCACTGCTTTAAATTAATTTTCTTTTCATCAGGTGTAACTTATACTGTTGTACAACGATGTCCTGTGTGTTATTTCAGAAATAAATAGCTGCTTCCTTGGGTTTGGGGTTTTTTAAATACCAGTTTCAAGAGAGGAGGGAGATTTATTTAAAGAGAAATTTTCCTCCTCGGAGAAAACTGAAAAGCCACACACACACATTGAGTCTTTGTCTGTCACAGCATCTCAGAGTTACTGAGGGATTTTAGCAATCTGAAAGGAGAAGGGCATAAAATCTAAAGATGCTTTAAACGTGCGCCCTGGCCGAGTTTTCTAAAAGCGAATTTGCACTTAAATAAGAAATCTGGGGTAATTATTTATTTTTTACAACACGTTGGACAAAAATACTGAGGTTTTTCTCTCTGTTAGCTTTTTAATTTTTGTTTTACTTATAGCAGTACTGGATTTTTCAGCCTGATTTTTGCCGTAAGGGGCACCTGGTGAGTCCGAGAAACTCTGCAGTGGTTTGAGTTCCTGATTCCTTGCAGTATCAGGACCTTTAATGAGCTCTCAGTGGCCTGATCCTGTCAGAATTCTCTCAAGTAAGTAACTGACTTTGGTGATATTATTTATGCAACTGAAAATAGCAGTCAAATTAAAAATTCACTTCAGCCTTTTGGAATTATCTTGGGTATGAAGCAGAGCTCCACACAATTTTCTTTTAAAAAGCAACAATAACAGGGAATTAGGGATTGCTGGGGGACAGCAACCCTTTAAAAGCAAATAGAGGCGAAGTTAGCACTTCTGAGCACAAATTATATCAAGAACTTATAAAAATTTAACAGGGAGTGGTGTCCTTTCTGGAAGTATTTAAGCTGTTCCATGGCAGCGTAATAGATTATATCCCTGCAATGCAATTTTTAAATCAGCTGCAGGATTTTATAGAAAACTGACTTCAACTCTCTTAAAATCTGTATCAACACTTCCATGGGCATTCTAAAGAAACTTCCAGAGGGAAGATTTTGGTCGCAGAGAGGGTTTATTTTTTGTATGTGACAACCCCTTGGTTACCTGGAATTCCTTTCTGGAGTAATCCCATCAGATTGTGCTGAGAAGGGTCAGTCCTGCCTGTGCAGCCCTGAACTGTGCCCAGGGTCAGCACCTTGCACCCACAATGCTCCTTACCCAGACCTGCCATTTATGAGATTGGGCTGTTTATGAACACTTACTTTCCAAACTGCCCCAGAATGGTCGTAATTAAAGCTGAAGAAACCCGTGTAAGGAACCAGCTTGCTTCCTTTGGAAACAAATGAGAGCTGGAGCACGTGGAGTCAGGAAACCACAGCTGGCAGTCAGAAGTGGGTGCACAGCAGACGGGCCAGTGTGGCATCTCCTACCTGATGAAGCCACTTCTCCCCTCAGTGCAGCTCTACAAGTACAATAGGGCATTGATTGAATGTCAAATTCACCAGACTGCAATAAATTCCCAAAGTGTATGAAACTCGAATTGAAGCAAGGGACATGCAGAGTGTTAGTCCTTCTCAAAATAATAATTTAATAACTCTCCAAAATGTATAGTAGTTAAGGAAAGGCAACCCAGATGGGGACATATAAAATAAAGCTATAAAATTTCCTTCAAATGTATTTTAATCATTGTTAAATATTTACATTTAATAAGCACAAGGTTTTATTGCAAGAGAGATGTAATTACACTTATCATTCATGGAAAAAATGGAGTTTTAATAGTCTGTACATTGATTTCCTAAGATGAAATAGTGTCCTAAAAATATGTCGTTTGCTCTCCCCTGGGAATATGTTCCATATGTGAATGTAAAACAGATGAGAAATTTTTTTTTGTCAGTGCACAAACGATGTCAATTTAAGTTCTCGTTGTCTCTGTTAAATTTAACATAAATCTTTGCCTCTGATGTTTTGCTTATTAGAAGCACCTTATCAGGGTTTTACAACCCTTACTAACAAGGTTATTTATTTAATAAACAATAACAGGAAGAGTAGCAACACCTTGGCATTGACTCCGGGGAAGCTGTTGGTGAAGGCTACAGCCTCACATAATTTTCTTAATAATTTGTGGCCATATTTGATGCATCAAAGACAAACAAAGGTCAAAGGAACAACACATCACCAAAAATTATCCTTTATTTTTATATTATCATTATTTGTCTACCTTTTTTTTTTTTTTTTCTCCCACATCTTTCTTTTCTTCATTTTTCCCTGGCTTCCCTGCTCACAGGGGTCCTGACTGTCAGGAAGTTTTATGTCATCTCCCCTTAGCCAGAACAGCCAGCACAGCCATAGCTGCAGCTGCAGCAAGGTCTAGACTAGAACCATGCATCACCTGATCAGTTTTTTTATCTTGAAACCTGTAGTCATAAAAAAAGACCTAATAGATGGACTAATATAAGAAATATCTGGATTTTAGGAACTGATAACTCTGGGCATTATCAGTGCAGGGAACCTTGCTTGACCTGGCACCATTTGAAATACTGACTATGGCAGTACCTGGAACCTTTGCCTTGAAAAGGTATTCATTGTTTTTACTCTGTAGGCAGCCATGAAAGTCTCTATTAACATTATTTATCATGACTGAAAAATTTTTTCTTTTTTTAATCAATTATGGCTTTCCAGGTGAACTGCAGAAATGAGGAGGAATAAGCTTAACATTTGGTGTGTATTTTGTTTTGATATAGCACTTGTGATCTTCATGTTTTCCAGCAGAAAGATACTATTGTACAAATACACCAGAAAGAAAGGCAGATAAATATGGAGGGAAAAAATATGTGGTATTAAAAATTAACCATATAAAATGGTCCCTTGGATTTAGCACAGCAGTACAATGCCACTCAGTCAGTGAATTGATGGGTGATGCATGGAGTGGACTCAGGTTAGCAATGGTTTTATTCCCTCCCTCTACATGGGTGGCCATGGTTTTAGTCCTCATCAGTTAAAATTTTCAGGCAGGGAACAACTTGCTTGAGAATTAAATTAACTAAAACAAGTATACCCAGAAAAGATCTATTTTTCTAGTGTAAATGTGTACCTTCCTTCACTGCGTGGTCCCAAGCCTTTGTGTCAGCCAAAATCCTCATCCTTTGCTCTAACTCCACAAGAATCAGGTTGAGGCCCAGAAGGTCAATGCATTTGAGCATATTAATTACATTAATATCAGGAATACCCACAGTTTATTGCTAAGCTCAGACCTCCAAAGAAACCACTTGCTGCTGCACAATTTCACGCACTTGGGGGATCCTGTATCCAGCATTTTTGGATAACCACAGAGCATTTCTTTGCTGGAGATGGTCATAACTTCAGACAAAAGATAATAATATACTTGAGCATAATACCAGACAGGTAAATACTGGAGCCTGGCATGCATTGTTACTTCTGCTGGTTGCAAGGTACCATCATTTGGAAACGCTAAACAAGCCAGGCTCGTGCTCACTCCCAAACGAAGGTCAATTGTCCCTGCAGCCATCGTTCACATGTGCAAGCCATTACAGCCTTGTTCTGCCCATATTCCAGAGTGGCTGTTGCAGTGAATTGAGGAACTGCTGCCAGGAAATCTCCTTTTCTAAATGACATAATTAGAGTCTGGGGGAGCCCAGTGAAAGCAGATTAGGGGCATCACTGCTGTTCTCGACGCAAGCAACAATTCAAAGCACATAAGCAAATACTTAGACTGTGAGGATGATTTAAAACTGATTAAATTCTGATATCTGAGACTCCATGGAAGGTAGGTACAGCATTCTGGAAGGAAAACAAAGCATTGACTTCACATTTTGTATTAGCTAAAATATAAAATGTTTTCATTGACCTCACTGACCAGAAATCAAAAAAAAAAAACACATTATCCAAATAATAGCTATTGGCTTGACTAATTAAAATTACAGGACTGTCTGATAAAATTAAAAGATGGACGGTTAAATTAACTCAAAACTGCACTTTTTGTTTTATTTAAGTGTTCTCAGTTTCTCTTGATGTTGCCCAGCTATTTTGGGTATAACCATAGATAAGGTGAATCACAGATGTGCCAGCTGAGCCCTGCTTTTGGCTCCAGCCTTGTTTCCACTCCTTTTCCTAGCCAGTCCTGAGCTCTGCAAGGGATTTTGGTGATGGAAACACATGGCAGGTGGCCAAGAGGGGAGTTTAGTTGTGGCAACACACCCTCATCTCCCCTGTTAGCATGGAGGCATGTTGATTTTACCAAATTGTAATTTTGACATTTACCATTAAGGTAAGAAACATTCATCTTCTCCATGAAATAAATGATAGGCAGGCTTCAATTCACAGCTGCATTGAAACCAAGAGATCTGCAGCCATCAGGCACTTTATTAACTCTACTTTCAGATTCAGAATCGTTGACTCCCATGGGAATGACCATGGGGTACCTTGTTTTAGGGTTTAGAGCCCCAGGACCTACAACAGGAGTGGAATGTCTAAACTGTCCCTCTCGGCTTCTGTGCTGTTCTTCCTGCTCAGAACTTTACAGCTTATTATTCAGGCACTTTACTCAATGCCTTGTGCATTTCCCCTTTGTTGTTTTTACTAAATGTGACAATATAGGAAATTGATATGGGCAGGTATGGCAGGATTCTCCACCCTCTCTGTTTCTGTGTTCCAGCATGAACACCAGTGAACACAAGTTCTTACTTGGTTCTTGGATCTCTACTGGTACAGAAGCCTTTTAAAATGTGATTTGTTCTTGTTCTAAATGCATTAGTGCACAGTGAAAGATCAGTCTGAATAAAAATGGGTCACAATAATGGTAAGAAAGTCCTTGGCAGAGTTTAAGACATGGGATACTTTTGCAGGCTTGTTTGTCTGGCTTTTCTGGTTAGATTTGGGGCAGCTGAGTTCAGATGTGCATTTGTCTCTCCAAATCCCTATTTCTCTTCTTTGCTCTCAGATCCTGTGCCCATCCTCATCCCAAGCTTTTCATCAGCATTTCCAATGCTGCTGCAGATGGTCACCACCTTTGTCAGGAAGAGCCTGAAGTGCTCAGCACCAGCATTTGGCCCCTGAAGCTGGAGCTCCCTGTGCTGCCCCATGCTGTTGTCTGGCCCATCCCTGACAGCCCCATGACACAGCAGAACACAAGCTGTGGATGCCACTGCTCCAGGAGGAGGTCAAACACCTCAGCTGGTTTGGAAGCAAACAGCTGTCCAGCTGTGCCAAGACTCCAGTTTCTGGTGTCCTGTATGTTTTTCTTTTGTAGCCACTCACCACCCTAACTGCAGCACTTGTTCAGTGCATACTTTGCCAATTATATTTCTTCCTATTGGCTGCAGAGAAAGAGCAGTGCATGAATCCATGAGAACAGCAGAGTTGACTCTTCTTACACTTTTCAGATGCCTTCTTCTCTTTTCTCAAAACTGAAGGCAGAGTGCTGCTTCCACACTCTGCCCCAAACTGCTGTTTGATGTAAAGGCAGAAATGGAGCAGCCTCTCAGGACAGCAGAGAAGCTCTCCTCCTTCCTGCAAGCTCCACCACCAGCTCCCACTGCTCTGGCCTCCAAGGCATAAAGACAAGTTCCTTTCCTTGAGGAAGGTGTTTAAATATTGACCAAAATTCCCCAATGACCAGCAGCATATTTCCTTATCTACAAACCAGTGCTGTGCTTAAACAGACTGTCTGATAAGCAATAACCACCTCCCCTGGATCCATGGGGAGAGCATCTTCTACAACCATGCAATGCAGGAGCTGCAGCAGCTTTGGTCCAGCCAGGCAGAGCTACAGCAAAGTGGCCAAAGAGGTTCATTCCCCTGTGAATCATTGCTTTCCTTTGCATCTTTATCACATTCCTGGATGCAAGCCGTGTTCCTGCAGCTTCTTCACCCTTGATTTTACAAGAGGAGGGAAATGGAAAAGCAGCTGCAATATCCTTGGCAGAAGCTGTTTTATAGTAGCTCTGAAATTAAAGTGTCTCTGTGAGATGGCTGAACCCCTTTGCTGTCACTCTGGCAGCAGCCAAATTAAATTCTCACAGGGTTTATCTGATATTTCCTCCTGAAATCATCAGCTGAGTGGAGGTGGGACTGGAGGAGCACTACTGGGGCTTCCTAGGAATCCTTTGACCAGCACAGGGAAGCAACCAGCAGGTCTCACATCTCAAGAGAGCCAACGTCTACACCACTCCAGCTTGTAACCAATGCCACCAAGTGCTGACAAGGTCTGGGTTAAAGAAGCCCAGTTGTGTTCATCAGAGTGACCTGTTTTGTTCCAGCTGTGCTCCCTGGATTTTTCAGGTTCCTGCCAAGCTGCAGCAATGAACTGTGTGTGTTTTGTATGCACTAAAATTACTTAAGTGATTTCAGTGAAGCAGGATAGAATCAGCAGAGCTAAAAACAGAACAATAAGGCACAAATAATACCCAGTGCATCCTTGAAAATACCCTAATTCCTTCTCTTTTTCCACAGCTCCCATAGCACAACCCTTTCTTCCAGTACCCTTCTGTCTCTCACGATCTCCAGACTGAAAGCACTGGTTCATTTCCATCTATACCATGTGCCATGTCCCTTAACTGAACACAGCAGAGTATCAATGGCTTATCTGACACAGAGCTATTTGACACTGAAAGGCCTGGAACAGATTTGTTGTGCAGGAATATTTTCATTCCTCATCTCCTTGCTCAGGCTTGAGAAGCTGGAAGGACAGTGCAGTGGGAAGATGTGCAGAGAAAATAAAATAACAGAATTCTCTTGAGGAGAAAACACAACATATAGCAACCCTAAGGGATTATTCATTAAGTAGAATAATATTTATCACTAAGTGCAATCTTAGCCAGAAAAGGCTGATTTTCAAACCGTCAGAGTTTCTGAGAAGAGTTTGTATGAGACACAAGCTACTGTGTTTCAGTTTGGTAGTAGACTCAGCTGATAGCCTTAGCAGGTGCTATTTTATGCTTCACTTCAGATGATCCCCAACTCACTTTGCATGTCAGCATGACTTCTTTGCCCTTAGACGAATTTAGATAATTCTGAAGGATTCTTTGCAAGAAGAGTCCTTCAGACGATGGCACTGGGAGCTCAACCAGTGCCTGTTTGCTCAGGCAGCCAAAGGTGGTGCTGGCTTGAGCACTTCAGTGCAGGACTTCACAGGAAATAAGCACTCAAAATTAACTCAACTTCATTGTAATGGTGATGGTTGCATTCAAGTCAAACCTTCACTAAAGCAGAGAGCTGTGGTGCAGACACAGGCAGACCCTGCAGAAAGAGCAGTTCTGCTCTACTCTGCATCTGCAATTTTTATTGAGGGGTTTTTTATTTTCAGTTTCTGTGATATTTATTGGTTTTATGAGACTTTTTCAAAGCAGTGAATCAAAATATCCTTTTCTGGGGAAGTAGATCTCCCAGAGCTTAATTCATCATTTTGAAGTAATACAAAGCTTAAATTTGTCTTTGCTGGAGCTGCATACGAAGTATTCAAGCATAAATAAAGAAAATATAAATAAAGCAGTCCTGAATCTATTTCACTGTGTTATTAAAATTCCATTGTTTGTTCTGAGGGAAAAGACCTCCCAAAATGACAGTGGTAATCTGGGCAAAAAGCAGATTGTTGCCAAAGGGTTCAGCTCTTAAAGGGGGGAAGCATTTTAAAAACTGCCAAGGAAAATATTTTCATTCATGAGTTCACCCAGCCTAAACATGCATCTAATCCTCCCAAACTGACAGTTCAAAAAGGCAGCCACAGCTGAGACAGGCAAAGTGTTCAGTTCAAAGGCAAAAAAAAAGGACCTGGGGATTATTAGCATTATCACTTTATCACGAAATGACCATCGGCTCTGGAAGTGCAGAGCTCCACCTCCTCTTCCCAAACCCAGGGACTTAGTCCCCATCACATTCCTAAAAGGGCAGCAAAGCCTTCCTTGGCTATTCACTGCAGCAAGCAGAGAGTCTTCAGTCGGGACTTGCTCCCATCTGCAAATTTAAAGATTGACATAAATGGAAGTGAAGTGCCCCAAACCTTCAGAACTGGAGTAAGTGAGGAAGCTCAAATAGTGCCCCTTTTCCTGAAATGCTCGTTGCACAGACTGAAAAAGAAAAAAATTTCCACACTTACTAGATATGTAAATCTTAGCATATTTAGCAAAAAAAACCCTCGTATTTCTCTATTCTACAACTATTAGTTTAAGAATAATAAATGTCTTGACCAAGGCTGCAACAAATAGCAGTAGCAGAGCTGGGAAGCAAATAACCAGGGCTCTAAAAAAAACCTACAGCAACTTTAAAGTGGGAGTCTCTTGGAAACACAAACCTTCCCAGGAAATGGAGAAGATTCATCTTTTTGTTTGCCTGGTGGTTCTTTGAGGGTTGAGTTTGGTTTTATCTTTCTTCCCCCAATATTCAGCCTTGCCAGCCCTGTGTGAAACCATCAGCCCTCCCACCAACCAACCCATTTCTCATTCATTTTTCAGATATTAAACCTGAGTCCAAGTCAGCCCAAGTGATAGAGCTGAAGATGTCTTACAGATGCTGAGATCCCATGAACTCTGCAAAAATAGGCTTAAAAGACTTTAGAACATGAGGAAAGACAGAAGTGTGAGCCTAGTTATATTCTAAGATACCAAAATATCTGCCTGAGAAGTTATTGAGTGACCCAGCCAGTGGGGAAAAAATAACATTTTGAGTTAGATACAGATCAATCCAACCAAGAGAGGCAAAAGCTGATTTCAACAGTCTCATTGTCCCCTGAACTAGTGGTGTTGACATCCACAACCACTTGCCCTTGCAGCAGAGACTCAAAGGATGGGAGAGCCAAGGGAAGTGAGAAGGGATTTTCAGTCAGGGGGTACCAGTGTCCCTCCTCCATCCCTACCAACAGCCACTTCCCTTGGCACAGGGGACAAAAACAGCCAAGGACATGCAATGGAGCTGAGCTGCTCCAGCTCATTCTCCTGGCTGTGGTCCCACCAGGGCTCCCCAGTGCTCCAGCCAAGGACTCCACATGTTCAGCAGCCAGCAGAGGGGACAGAAGAGCTGGACCCATGGGAGTTATCAATGAAATATTGGCATTTCTGACTTGTAAAATTGATCACAAGAGCAGAAACATCGCCCTGTCCAGCTGAGAGAGGAGCAACTCCCTCAAAGTTGCTCCATGCCATGAGGGTGCCCTCCAGCTCGCACACCTTCATGAAGTGCTGCTGCAAAGCAAACAGCCCACGCAAGAGCAACTGCAGCAATATGTGAGGGGCCAGCTGTAGGCTGCTTTTCTTGGCATTAATCCTCAGCTGAAGATTTCCTTAAAAATCCTTCTCAAGTTTAAACCACAACAATGCATGCTTTAAGTATTGGCAAGAATTTTAAATGGCTGGCAAACCCACAAAGCTGCCAATGGCTGTGGCTCTGGTCTGTGATGGGCTGCTGGACTGCAGGATCACCCTCGGGGCTCAGCGCTCTCGTCTGCTTCTAGAAATAAAAGAGGAAAAAGTGAGTGAACATTTTCAGCTGGCTCTTTGCTGCAGTGTCTCCATCACTCCCTGCCTTCCCCAGTACAGACTGGACTCAGGTGTTCCTTCAGCCCCTCTGTAGAATCCCTGTGGGGACACCCTGATGGCACCAGGAGCCACCTGCAATGAGAATCACCAGGACAAATGAGGTGACCTTTGGACAACACATTGTTCTGCACTCTTAATTTGGCCAAAAATTGCACAGCAATCCTTTTGAAAGACAGCAGTATCTCACCTGAAACCTGAGCCCTATGCAAAAAAGCTCTTTCCTCCAGGAGAGGATGGTGATGCTCAGGTTTGGTTTGAATGCCAATGTCTCTCCTTTGTCTCCTGTGAGCTCAATTACTGAGCCAAGAGCTCTGCTCATGTACGGCTGAGCACAACACTCAGAGGACTCAAGAAGATTCCCATTGACAGTGACAACCCAACAGATCCCAACACAAATGCATGTTAATGAACCTGATGCCATCTTACTCCAGTAAACATCTGGTTTTGGTGCTGACCCTCAGCATATTTCTCTGGCTTGTATCTTGAAAAAAAGTCCAGGCTAAGCAGCAAATATTTAACAAGACTGATCTGCCCAGCTTCAAGCTTCTTCAACTGCTGTGTTACAACTTGAGTTTAGCAGAGAAAATTACCTTCCTCCCTTGTAAGCTTTGGTGTTCTTCTACTTGTTTTATTTGCATATATATTAAATGGTTGCATAAATTAAATTTTTATGGAAAAATACCTCCAAAAAACTACAACCACAACAGTATGGGTGAGAAGCACATGGACATGAGCAGCTGGTTGTAAGATACCTGAGCAACCTGGTACCCAACTTCTCATCTCTTCTGCTGGAAAGGACCACTGGAGCTTTAAAAGAGCCAGGTAAATAATTGCATGTGCTGAATGTTTATTTTGTTTGAAAACATACCTGAAATATCCTGCCAAGCATGCCAGATGCTATCAGGCAGCTCCAGCCTGTAAAGAGTTCAATGCAGGTAGACCTCTGTCAAGGCTTCCTTTGGAAAGCCCCAGCTCCCTGAACGAGAAGCGCTGGCTTGTCAAGATCATTCCCTGAGGTTTCCAGCACTGGCCAGAGTTTCTGGGCTCCTTTCCTGTCATTGTAGGCTCTCAGCACACACACACAGAGCTCCAATTTGGCAGAGCAAGCTGAGGAGCATCACTCAGTTTAACCAGGAAAACAATCCTCTTAACAGCAAAATGACATTCAAGGTGCTACTGCTAGGCAGGCATGCACAAAATACACACATTGCTCCCCAGCTCAAGACCTTAAGCCTCTCATTATGCAAGTGCTTGGGGGTTTTACCCTATTTGAAAGTTAATTCAGATGACAACAGGATTAGCCTCTGTAGAGCTCTTTAACCTCACGATGGGCAACTGCTTGGCAGGATTCCTGTTCTCAGCAATCACACTTGATACAGATGAATGCTATTTTGACTGCCTTTCTGCTTTAACGGTATATTATGATTGTATCAGATTATCTGTCGCCCAAGACGAGTTGTAACAAGAGAATATTTAGATGAGCAACCCACAGAACACCACCAAAGAGCCCTGTGATTTGGTAAACTCTTGGGCAGGCTTATGGTGAAGAGCTACCACAGGATAAATGGATGGGAATGCAGCATTCTCTTCTAGATCTTGGGGCTTGATTGGAGTCACATCAGCACAGAACTTCTAAAGTGAGTTCAGAGCTAACTTTCCTGTATTAATTTTATCTTCCTTCATGTAGGCTTGTGGTTATTAGCATCTGGCAAATCAAATATTAATAAAACAATGTGGACAACCAGATTTCCTGTGTTTTAGAAAAAAATGGAGCAGTAAATTGGAAACTTAGCTTCCTTCATGTTCTTTGAATAGTTCTACAGCATTGTACAGAAGACCAGAGCTGTCTCTTGACAGCTTTGAGGAGGTTCAGTTGAAGAGCAGCACAGTGATAAACAGGAGTTCCATAGGTCAGGCTTGGGTTCCCAAGATTTCCTAATAATTTCCTATTAGTTTGGGTCAATTGCTCTGAGCCTCAGATTCCCACTGTAACTTTTTTCAGTTTAAATTACTACCTGTAGAGCAAAACCAACCTTTCCTGCTATACTTAGGCAATGCACAAACAGCAGGATTTCACCTGGGCCCCCTCACTGTTGCTGTAATACAACTCACAGTAATTGCAATATGACAGAATCAAATAATATAAATATATATTCTGTCAGACCTGATTTTACTGCCTATTAAGAGCAGTCCCATGCTGTGTGACTATCTGTCCTTTCCATACAGCTCTGCTCCTGCCAGGAGGCAGGATATCATGGACATCCTTTGTAAGGGGTGTCCGGAGCATTCGGGGATTGGCCCCAGAGCACCAGACCTTGGAGGGGTCACAGATTTGAGCACAAGTGCCAGGTGCTTCCCAGATCCTTGGCAAACCTGGCACTCACACCCACACACAGAGTCCAATCCATTTAAGAAATGGCAGTCATTTCTTTCCTTCCCTCTCCATGTCTCCACTTTCCTGACCTGGCAAAACCCTTTGGCAAGGACAGAGATAACCAGAGAGAGCCCGGAAATATTGACATGGGCATTGCTCACAGGCTCTCACCAATGCCACCAACACTCTAAAAAAAGGATTGTGCCTCCCAAAGTAAAAAAGTACTTTTAGAATCTGAATATTCTTGATGTGTCTCTGTAATTTCTATGACTTCAAGTCACCCCAAGGACTCTATTTGCACAGACTCTGCAGTAGTCATCAATGTTTAGAGCTGAGATGGGAATTGAGTACTGGCAACAGAGCAGAAGATAATTGTGAGAGCTGCTGCTGAAAGCATGTCTTGCTCATGACTCTGGCCATCATTTCTACCTCATCACAAAGGTATGCTGAAATCTAGGAACCTCTCAGAGCAATAGGTTTCATGGAGTCAGTAATATTTTTCCACATGTGACTGATGAGGTCATTTATCACCTGCAGGTTCAAATCTGCTGCAGTGTGTGCAGAGTTGCTCAGACTCACCTTCAGACAGACCCCCTGAGCCTGTCCCAAGCAGTCTCCTCCTGAAATCCAGCTCTCCAGATGTGGATGTCCAGCAGGGTTCTGGCTCTCATTTCAGCCAGTGCATTGCTCAGCTGCCCTGCTGTGATCAAGGGCAGTGCCCAGAGCAGATGTCATGTCCATAGATCAGGTCCCACTGGGGCTGCTGTGCTTGGCATCAGCTGTGCAGCAGCAGCATCCCTGGTGCAGGGACAGCAGTGCTCAGCTGGGGATGGGCCAGGATCAGCCATCCCCACACAGCACATCGAGTGTGGAAACCCCTGGGATTGCCAATGCTCTCTGATGTCTCCCGGGACTTAGGGACTGCAATTATTGGAAATGTTTACAAAAAATTCCTGTCTAAGAAGCACCTACTTGGTCTCCTGTCATGGCATGCACGATGGTGAGGGATCTAAAGGATATTTTCCAAGAAGTGGAGAAAGCAATACACTGGGATTTTTATGGTGGTGTTTTATTTCAATTCATAGACAGAAACTGCTCCCATAACTCAAAAGAAATCGCAAAGAGGGAAAAAAAGAGGTGTGTTTTTTTATGCTCACAAAATTGAAAGAAATAAATACCACTCTTTTCTGAGATGTGATCCAAAGGAGTGAGTTGATTATTTTCAAGTTTTTTACGGGGTTTAGATTTTGGATTCTATTCACTAAAAGTATACAAATGCTTCTGAGAATGACATTATTTTACCCATTTAAAAAAAATTATATTAAAAATTTAGATGAGTTGCAGATGCAAGAAAGTAACTAGATGGGAGATGACAGCAGGCCAAAGTCAGAATGGCTCCTTTCCCTCTCCAGCCTGGGCATGTCCTCTTGCTCCACAACAGCTATAGACCTCAGATCAAAGTGAACAATTTCCCTCACAAAACTGCCACTGTCCTCACTTGTCCTACAGGGAAAATATGGCAATCACTGCTGGGGCTTGTCAGGACACCAAGGCTGGGCTGCAGAGCTGGACATAACCCAGACAGGTCCTCTCAAACCTCTTTTGAGGGTGCTTGCAGAAGATGGTTGGTCTTTCCCCTGCATGGAGGTACAAATAAGTCTGCTTAGCTTTTCCCTGCTTTTTAAGGGGTCATATATAGTAATGAACAAAATGCCCAGCAACCCACCAGACCTCCTGCTAAGTGAGAGTCTGTAGGCTGGGCTATTAAAATAAATGAGAAATAACCATTGGTCACAGCATGAGCAGGATTTGCCCAGGTCTGAATGACAAGAAGAAAAATGGAGATAAAATACAGTCATGTATATTAAAGTGAGGCTGTTTAAGCAGTGATTTTCCTGGTGACGCCTATTCAGTCCTTTACCTTCTAACACACTGGTTTTCTTTACTCACAGGATGAGTACAGGTTGAGGCAATTTACATCAAACTCCTCCTCCAAACCTGACACTGGTAATTATTCCAAGTAACGAGATTTGACAGGAGCCTGAAAAAGTGGCACTTAACTCCACTATAGCATTATGTCTTTTTTTTTTTTTTTTTTCCTTTCTTAATCCCATTCTTAAAGCAGGAAAAACAGCATGGCACTCTAGGTAGAAAGGAGTGATTGAAAATAAAATGCTAAATACTAAAACATAGCTGTAGTTATCATTCGACTCTGCTTGCAATCAGGACTACAATTATGCACACTTGAACTTCACCAATGGTCCCTCAGCCCTCTGCACTCAGCTCCCTGATTTTTCTGCTCAGCCTCTGCCTGTGGACTGCACAGGGTATGGAGATGCTGAGTCCTGCAGGCAGCCCAAGCTTCTTGGGAAATCTGAAGATAAAGCCGAGTTGTTCATCCTTATTCCTACAGCACCAGATTTGCAGCTCACAAACAAGTTCTCGTCTTCTTTATGGTCACGCCCACGTGGCGAAAGATGAGCCAGCAGGGAAGAGTACCAGCCTGGCTGAACAGAGAGGTGGAACTCCGGAAAAGAAAAAAGGGGAGTTTATGACCTTTGGAAGAAGGGGAACTCAGGAGTACCAAAAAGACATAATGAGGTTATGCAGCTAAAAAAAATTAGAAGGGCCAAAGCATAACAAAAACTTAACCTGGCTACTGCTGTAACAGAGAGTTAAAAAAATGTTTTTATAGATACATTGACAACAAAAGGAGAATCCAGGTGGGGCAGTCCCAATACAGCTGCTGAATTCCCCCCCTTTCCTCTTGGGAGTTTCTGTGGATAGCAAGCCCGGCACGAAGAGGCTGCACCCCAGTTTGAGTGCAAGGCCGGGAGCTGACGGGACCCCCCAGCTGGCAGCAAGTCCCCATCCACCCCACGGGAGCTGTCCTGGCAGCGGCTGGGATTGCTCAGCCATCCCCAGGCCCTCCGAGGCAGTGGCTCATTCCAGCACCACTGGCTTTTCTGCTGGAGCACCACAATACTGGGGTACTATTACAGCAGCAAATTGGCCCATTAAGCCTCAGGAATAATGACTGCTGTTGGTAATTACACCTAATCCACTAATGAGCTATTGTTTGCTTCCAGCATTAAGGGTGAGCTTAATGCTGTGGGGAAAAAAAAAAAAAAAAGGCAAAATAGGCTTGCCCCAAAACTGCTAAACCAACTTAATTGAACAGATGCTTGCTTAGCACCTGCATTGTCATGCTGATTCATAGAGAATTGTTTTAATTGCAAGATGATCCTCAGTGGATCGTGTTTCCTTCACCTTAGGGTAGGTTCAGAAGTCAGAGAGTAGGAATTGATTCATTTGGTAGCATTAGTATGAAGGTTTAGCACATGCAATGTGGCTTTTCATCTAAGCTGAGGCCAACACATGGACGATAAGGCCCAACAGCAGAGAAAAAGCTCTGCAGCAATAATAGGAGAACATTAAAATCCCCTAATAGGAACTGCAAAATTGAAACCAAGTGTTGTACAACTTAATTTCTGTCCTGTATGAATTATATACTTATTAAGTAAAAGAAATGCTAAATGAAATTTATAAATTATTACAACAGCACTTGTGTAAAACAAAGTTATGCTTTGTAAACTTTTGAATGCCAAGATTGATGGTTTTCATGACTTTCCCAAGATCTTGCAAATCTGGCCAGGCTGCTATTTTTGCAAAACTTAGTCAGTGAATTTATTACTTACACAGCAAAATCAGTGCAGTTCATTACCAACATAAGAACTGCAAACATGTTATGAATTAGGTGAAAACAACTTTTCCTAGAAAGATGAGACATTTACCCTGTTTAAACATAACCTTTTCTTGTGGAAAACCACAACAAATTCAAGGTCAAACGTCAATATTCCTTTTTCTGCCCCAAACTGCTAAAAATTATTCTATCAACACAGGCAAGAGGACACTTTGCTTCTCCTTCCCTTAGTTTATATATATTAAAACTGAATACTGCAATTTTCCTTCAAATACTGTGCTCTTGAGAATATGGCTCTTGAATAAAATGTTTGTGTTTTTATCTGTAGCAGTTCTTCAAAAGCTGACTTTGAAATGTTACGGCAAAATGTAAAGAGGAAGGAAAAACCTGGATAAAATACCCAGGACTTACCTTTAGAGAGTGTGAAAGAAAAACCCCTTGAAGCAATCTTTGTACCCTCTTTGTCACCAGATTTCTTATTTTTCTTCTTATTTGTTGAAATATATTTTTTCTTCTTAGCATTACAAGAATAATCAAATTTTATGTGCAAGACAACTCAGAAGACTGCTGTGGTTGAGGTTAATATACTTTTGAGAAATACTGCATGCCCATTTCCCAACCTGATATAGCACTAGGTTTCTTATAAAGTATAAATCATGAAATAAGTTGCATGAGCATGCTTTCGTCTTCACCATGGGTTTGGAAACTTCAAATAACCATAGCAATCTTCCAAGAGAGAATACTGACTTTACACCCCCAAATTCATGATCTCCAGAGCCAGTGTGGCATGCACATGGTTTGAATACTTGTCCCAGAAATGTCCCAGGTTTTTCAATCTCTTGCCTCAGCTTTTGGCCACTAAACACCTAAACACTTGCAATTCCCAGCTTTCTTTCTGACACTATTTTCTCTTCATGGGCACTGGAGGAGTGGGAAGGGTTCCTCTGGCATAGACAGCTGGGGAAAACCACCGAGAGCAGAGGGAGGATCAGCACTCTGCTGCTCATCCACAGGCTCTGCCAGAAGCAGCATCCCATCGGTCTGAGTATCATTTCTCTTGGAATGATGCAATCAAGGATATTTTTCTTTGAATAAAAGACCATGTCCTCATCAGGTGCTGAGGACATCACACCAGCAAGGTCAGCAGATAACTGGGACGGACACCCCAGCACTGAGCCTGGGAGAGGAAGGGTAGGATGTCTTCTGGGACCTTCAGGCAGAAGATCCACCACACTGCTTCTGCCATACTTGTGGGAAAGGGGGTGGGAAGGGAGGCTCAGATCTTGAAAATTTGTGGTTTCTGATCTGAAAAACTCAGCCATCATTCCCAGCCAAGGGCTCTCCCCAATGCCAGTGCTCTGTATCCCCCTCTGTAGTTGTGGTTGTTGTGAAAACCAGCTCAAGACCATTAATCCATGGATCACATGTCTACAAAACACCCATTGTCACAAGTGTTAAAATCTGCATTGTAAAAATCCAAATTCAAATCCCTTGATATTCTGTTACGTTTATACTTTCTCAGTGAATGGCCAATCAGAAAAATGTAATGCAATTATAATTCTTTCTATTTTCCCTCACCATTTCCTATACAGGTATTTTTGATCAGACCAGGAGGAAGAGTTTTGCGGGTTTTTGTTGTTATCTTTCAAGAACAAGGTAACAAGGAAAAAATAAATTGTTCCTGGCAGAAGTGCAGGCTAGAAATAAAATGTTCTCAGGTAAGTACCCAGCTCATGACTTGGCATTTTCTTACAGGTGATGTTAAGCTCGTTGCTAATAGCCATAGGAAGTAGGAAAAATCCTATCGTTTGCCTTTTTTGAATCACTTGGTGCCAACTCTCTCTGACCTCACCAGCCAGTCTGATTGTCAGCTTTAACTGGGACTGATCTATCAGCATCACTCAGAGATTGATTCCTGTACCAAGAGCTGATAATAACCCAAACAGTTTGGAAGTATGTGAGATACAGGACTTTGGAGTAGCAGGAGGTGAAAGAGAGAAACAGTATGCCAGAAACTGTCCTCCTGCCATCTCTCTTATCCCCTGAAGCAGGCTTAGAAAGGGCTTTGCGTGAAGGAGGCAGAGAGGGAGAGCTGCTCTCCACAAACATCACTCCTGTGAGCCTTTCAGACCCAGCTCTCAGCCCTCCCCTGCCCCGCGGCAAAATCCCACCCCAGCTCCCGTGCGTAAACCTGACGTCAGACTTCAGAGCACTCAGGATTTCACTGAAAAACCAATTTACACATCCCTCTTCCTTAAATTCCTTCCAAATCCCCAGTTAAGTGCTAAATGTCGCAGGGTTGAAAACTTCACCCAAATGTTATTTATATGTCAAACATTCTGATGCAAAGTGTATCCTATGGTTGTGGAACCTCCTCTTCTCATTAAAACATTCCATGCCATAATAAATCTGTCTTGTAGGAGTTAATTTATGTCTGAGCAAATGATTTCCCATTTTTTTTCAATAGTACAAATGTTTAGATTGCAACATTTTCCCCTCGCTGGAGGTTCTGTATCTACATTTAAGAGCAGAGCAATCTCACTAACACATTTTCAGGTATACTACTTTCACTGTACCTTGCTGGCCACACCAGTGGCTCCTCAGCCCTTAGTGAACACTTTTTGGGTCATACATCTATCCCATGGCATGACAGATATGACTGCCACAGAAAGAAGGGTTACATTTATGAAGTCAGCAAAGCAAAGGAACACATTTTCATGCAGCTGCCAAGAAAGGCAATTATGTTCTTTCATACAAGCTGGGAGAAGGAAAGCAAAAAGGAAGGGGTGGCCAAGGCTTTTTGAAGGAAAAATCAGTTTTTTCTGCATCAAGCTCATTGAATTTTGCATGTAAGGGCTGAAGGCTATGAACTCTGGTTGTAGCAAAATGCCATAGATGGATTTTAGGTGTGGGCTAGTGTGGCAACACTCTTTGAATCCCAAGGCAGAGCTAACGTTGTTGTGGAAGATATTCTTTGTGAGATGATGTGAAGCCTTTTAATAAGACTGTTCCTCCTCTTAAAGGCAGTCTTTCTCATGCAGGTTCACTTGCACACTCTCTTTGCTTGGGTCTCATGTGCCCTGAACTGTAGGTCTCCTCTGGACCCCATTTTTTGCAGTTCTTGCTGTATTGGACCTTCATTCCTTATAAAAGACAACAGTTGGGCTTTTCCATGGCTCTGGCCAGTCATCCCAGCACATGAATGTTTTATACTAACAAAGAGGTTATTTTCTCAGACAACAGATCACAACCTCATTTTCCCTTTCTGAGGAGATTTCCCAACTAATAATACTTAACTATGAACAGAAAATTGTAGGGGATTATCAAGGATTTTTAATTCATTAATTTGGATATATTTTATGTGCAGAATCACCATGTGTTCAAGCCAAGGCTGAGCTAGAACCACACAAATATTACACATCGCCTTGTTAATGCCAGCAAAGCCCTTTTTATTGCATAATTCTGCAGCCTGTCTGTAGTTTTTATTTCATTAATTTTCATCCTGATAATTGGAAGCAGCTTCACTCCTTGCTTTTTTAAGGTTTAATGAGCTACATAACTTCGTGCCTCCCACTGAGGGGCTGTAGGTCACTTTGAACTCTGGAGAGTTGCTACACCTTTCCCTACTTCTCTTTTACTCTCCAGCAACACAAGATGATGTTCATTGTCTTCCAGCAGAGATGTCTGTGGACTCATGGCATGTAGGTATGATCTTCTCTGCAGAGAAACACAGATTTTTGAGATGGGGGAGGTTCCTGTAACAGTGATAGTGAGACACCATCCTGGAAGAGCTCTGGAAGACCTGGATTCCTCTGCTAGCTATGCCCCTCAGCTATGAACTGGCAGTGGCACCTTAGGTCTCTCAAAACAGCCTCACAAAGTGACATCAATGCCTGGCTTGGCAGTGATTTCAGCAAAGCAGTGATTTCAGCATGTACTAGACAAATACTAGAGAAAGAAGTCAACAGAGATGGAAGTGAAAGTGTCTATCAGTGAGAGAAAGTAAATTGTTCTGGCCTAGGGTACAAAAGCTTATCCATGTATGTGGAAAACCACCATATTTCACCTCTTTTAGCTTCTCAAAATAATGACCAACCAACCAGGGTTTTACATGGACTCAAAATGCCCTGGATAATTTGTCAGCTGAGGTAGGGCACTGTCCTTCCACTATCCCTTGAGACTCAAAAGAGGAAGATAGCTTCATCCAACAGGAAAGTCAGCAGCAATTGGACTGAAACGTTTTCCAAGCCATAAAACCAATGGATTAAATGTTCATAAGTATGTTATGTACCTTGAAATATCCACAGTGGCTATCAACTCACTTCACCTCATGTTTATTTTTCTTGATGTCGTCCTTGCAATTTGAGAGCAATTCGGAAATCCTTGAGCACCATCACAGCAGGGTGTTCATTTAAAAAATACTTATATTAAATTCAGAGACTTCTTAGTGTTTTGAGAGAAAAAACATTAAACACCTTTTTTCCCTCTGTTGTTGACAATTGCTCTTGGAGTTTTGTTTAGTTTCTAAGGGATTTTCAATTACACATTTTCAACTGAATTAAATATGCCAGAAATGGCTTCCAAGACCCCAGAAAAATACTGTCCTAAGCCAAAAATGGACTCTGTCCCCCTCTACCAGCTTGACTGACACAAACCATGTGAATGGTTTCACCAAGCTATGAAAAAGCTATGTGCACATGTAAGGTTCAGCAATTGCACCATCTGAAATGTAATTGTCTTGAGACCCTTTTTCCAAGATTTTGTTTCAACAGTCCCAAAGCTCATGAGATAAATGGATACCAACAAAATAAACCACACAAGGCTCATATTCAGGTATGTAAAAAGGCATCCTAAGTTGTCCTGCTTTGCTCAGCTCATCTTTAATGTGTTTACAATGCAAATTAAAAGCAATCATAGCTTTGCTAGTTTTTAAGGGTGAATTACTCTGCACAAGGGAAAGACCATGCACACCAGGAGTCTCACTCCTAAAAAGCACGTTTTTGAAGCAAAGTGCTAAGTGACCTAGAAAAGCACACAACAAACAGAGGTCTTGTCTATACAGGAGCTTTGCATTGTACTGTGGCCCATAGCTTTATATGGATCCCACTGAATAGGAAGCTATTTACTTATTTCAGTACATAATTCCACCTAAGATGAGTCAACAGCCAGTGTAAATAAGAGCTTTATTACCATTTGTCACCTGAAAGAACGGCCTCAAAAGCTGTCAGTTGAATTTGGAAGGCAAATGGTGCCCTGCACATGGAAATGAAAGCCCCTGTGTTTTCTGCCTACACGGCTCATATTTAGTTGTCATCTTTTTACATCAAGCTTAACATTGCTCTGCCCTGGGGGCACACTCTGCTCTGCATTGTGGGGGGTCCCAGGGCACAAACCTGTTGGTGCAGTGAGCTCTCAGCCCCGTGTGATGGTGGCTGGTTAGAGACACCCACCCCCAATGTGCCTGGCTTGGGAAGGCTTTCAAAGCATGTCTTCCTCCTCCTCCTCTTCCTCCTCCTCCCTCCCACAGGCCATTTCTGGAGATGGGATGGGGATGGTCCTTGCTTGGTTGGAGGTACAAGCCCCTGTTCAAGGACTTAATGGGCTGCTGCCTGCAATGGGTTTGTCTGGGGGTCTGTGTCGCTCTTCTGAGTGTATCCCAAAAAGTCAGGGAACTCTCTAAGGTGGAGTCTTGTCAAAAACACACAGACAGAAAGCCATTGTGTAATGTGTGAGATCCCTGCTGGGTCACATGGATGTTGTGCTTGGGGGTTCTCAGCAGCTGCCACCACCCTGTTGTCACCACCTGGTCCCAGGGAGCCACATGAAGGAGCACGAGGTCTACAAGGAAGGGCTGCCACAGGTTTATCCCCTGCATTTGTTGTAAAATTCCAATTCATTGAGGGGAGTGATCATCAGAAGAGGACACCCAGTTAAGCTTGTGTGATTTCTTCAGGAAGATAAATGTGCTAAAGTAGTAGAATGCCCTAAACAATTCCCTGAAATTGGAGGAGCTGCACATTTGCAACTGCATCACAGAAGGAACAGTAGCTACATTTGAGGAATATCCACACCCTTGTTTAATTTAGTTTTTATATTTCTTTTGAAAAAAAAAGTCCCAACCCACAAGCTCAGTGCTTTTGGATTAATAACATATACTTGTCAGCAAACAGTACATTAGCTGGCTCTTGGCAGCTCATCAAAACACATCATGGATTGGAGCTGCTCGTGTTTACAAAGCAAGGGAAGGGCAGGACATGCTGTATAACGGGTAGCAACTCATTCTCTAGTCCATACAAATGGGCTAAAAGGCTCAGAGGAACTATGGCATGAATAAAACAGAGGAAATATTTTTTCAGTTAGTCAAAATGGTTTATGGGCTGTGATTAATGAAACGTCCACCCGCTTGTTTGTGTTAACAATAGCTGCATCCATCAAGCAGAGTGCAGGTTTCTAATTCAGGCTACTGGCGCAGGCGCTGCTTGGAAGGCGTCTCCTCCCCAAAACAGAGCAGTGTCGCAAGATAGGGACCCAGCCCGTGCTGGCAAATGAGCAAATAGGCTGAAAACCCTTTCACAAAAGGATGAACAGGCTGTTACTAAAGGCAGTCAGAGCACGGACTTCCTACCTGCTTTATCATTTGCCTGCAGATTTGCACAAGCAGGATCTGCCCCACGACCATCATGCCACCAGTCCCCAGCCTAGGTCCTGGAGTTACATCACCAGTGTAAGGGTACCTCAGAAACGAGGAACCACAGCACCATCCTGCTCAGGGTGATCCCAAGCCTGGACAGAGAGAGTGGGTGTGTCTGATTGGGAGACAGCATTCAATTCCAGTGTCTGCATTTCTCATACATCTGCTTGGGATGCAGACCTGTGTGACTCGTTCATGTTGGTTGTGCAGCTTTTACAGCCAACAGCTGCCCAGCTGTTCGGGCCCAGGAGATCAAGCCAGGACCCCAGCCCTTACACCAGCTCCTTGTCTGGCCTTGGGCAAGCTCTGCAGCCCCTCCTCATTCATTCTCCATCTTAACAGTATTTGCTTACCCACCTCATAAGTACAGAGAGAGTTCGTTTATATTGTAAGGCCCTTTGAAGTTGTAAATCCCTGTGAAAATGTCAAGTGTCACTATTATTTTATACTTGGTTGGTATTTCAGACTGAATGAGAGCCTTAGTACATGTAAATTGAACGCATATTAGGAGGCTTCAATTTGAAACATCAGCCAGTTATTGTAGCCTGAAACATCTTGCTCAACTTAAGATAACCATATACTTAAAGCAGAAAAGACTGCCAAAAGCCAAAGATGAAAGAGGTTAGAATAACACCATACAATGCAAAGGTGAGGAGGCAAAGGCGGGTAACCCCGAGGATCAGGGGTGTAGTGGGATGGGAAAGCTTCCTCACAGTGACTCAAATGTTTTATTAGCTTTATCCAGCAATAACATCCCAGAGCATGGGGCTGTGCCATTCATCTGTGCACACAATAACCACGGAGCAGGGCAGGAGCAGAGGTGCTGGAGGTGTTGCCCTGAGGCGGGGAGGGCAATTTTGCAGGAAACCTGCATTCCTGGAAAGGCAGGTTGGGCTGGGACATGCCTGAGCCGCTGCTGTCCCCACTCCATTGGACATCAAACATTTGTTAAACGTCTTTTCTTTGGTAAGTGCTGGGGGATTTTTGCTTTTAAAATGTTCAGTCACTACTGTGCATGCATGGTGGTGGTGGGGAATGGAAATACTGCTGGAAAACTGGATGTGGCCAAAATTCTACTGCCAAAACTAGAGGGAGGTGCGGAATGGATTGCAGCAGTTAATTTTTTTTTTTTAATATAAATAGGTTGTAGATAATGCTCCTCCCAACAGGTCTCTGAACATTATTGTTACTTGTCCTTTTCTGGGGTAGTATCCCTTGTTGGTTTCTTAATTTATGTTGTACTTGAGAATGAGTTATATGTGTTGTCCAGGAAGGTACAGTGGCATTTGGAGAGACAGAACTGCATCTGCTGTTGCATCACATCTAGGGCAAGCCTTCTGCCAGATTTGATGGCCACAACAAAGATAAGCAGAGGGGGGGGAAAAGAAAGGAAAAAAAAAAGGAAGAAAGAAAAAAACTGTGGCAATAATGAAACAAAAAGAACTCTTAAAAAAAAAAAAAAAAAAAAAAAAAAAAAAAAAAAAAGTGGAAAAAAAAAAAAAAAAAGAAATTTAAAAAAAAAAAAAAAAAAAAAAAAACAACTCAGAAAAGGTCTCAAAAGGGCTCCAAAGAACAAACTTGTTGACAGTGGCCAAGAGTTGGCAACTGGATATAAGGACCTTGCTGAGAATTTTGGGCACTGGGGACAAGTGTTTGCCAGACATATATGGGCCCATCATATCCAGAGTTCCCAAGTTATTTCTTTATTTCTATTTTTCATTTTCCTAATTGAAAGGCTACCATGCATAAAATGGCTTGCAAATTAATAAATCTTCATGTAAACTATGAGTAGCGCACCCGAAATGGAGTTCAGAGCACCATGAAATGTCCATTTCTTTCAATTCATATTTTGGCAGGATTTTTTCCTCACAAGAGGAAGTTTGCTCTTGCCCTGTTTCATCTTACAGCAGCTTCAAAAGTCCCCCTGCTCCTCAGAAGAGAAACAGTGACATCCAAATGGCAACAGCAAAGGATTCAGCAGAGGCTCTGAATGTGGAGTGATGGTCACATAGAGTGTTACAATTTAATATAATAATTTGTCTCCCTTTAATCTTCAAAGAGAAAATTCCCTCTTGAAAACACTTTTCCTCAGGAGCAAGTAGGAGATCTGGACCATGACAAAAATCAATGAGCTCAGCAGCAACCTCTGCCTGTGCAGGACCAGCACAGCCTCTCCTTTTCCTGTTGTGACCTGGAAGAGCCAATAAATTAATGCTCGGTGCCATGATCTAGTTGAGGTGTTAGGGTATGGCTTGGACTCGATCTTGAAGGTCTTTTCCAACCTAGACATTCTGTGAATTCTGTGAATTACCTGGTGCTACCTTTTTCCTGTAAAGTGCAGGAAAACCAGGAGCCAGTCTGACCTAAATTAACAGCCAGTGCTTCCTTTGCTCCTCGTTGTTGCATTGAAGCACGCAGCTTATTTCTGCTGCTCTCCAAAAGTGCCTGTCCTGCACCTGTCCTGCACATGGAGATTTCAAAACTCAAGTCCTGGATGTGTGAAGGCCTGAGCAGCCTTTTGGGTATGAGACAGCTTCTTTCCAGGGCAGCCCTGTTTGTGTTTCAAAAAGACAAAACTGTTGGAGGAGCAAGTCAATGCATGAGCTCTGTTGCAGAAATTTCTCCTTCACCTTTGACTCTCATCTTCTGGGATGGATTTTCAAGTAGTAGCTTTTATTCCACTCCCTCCCAGCTCTCACTTGTGTCTTAAAGAGTTTTCTCCTTTGGCCTCCTTTCTGTTCACAAGCATTCAGGCTTTGGATGCACAGCAACTGTTTTGATCTAAAATTCCAATACAGGGTACTTTGCTGGGAGGCATTCTAGCTGGGAAAAGCAAAGGGTAGAACTAAACCCTCCTTATTTTGAACCATATGATCTGGCATAAAAGTTTAATCCCTGTTTTTTCATGCACCTTTCCAAACTGGAATGGCTGCAAAGGAATTATATTTCTTGATGGAAATCAAGGCTTTGCCTTTGGTTCCAGCCCAAAGTGATACCAATTTTGGTTGTCTCTTTCCAAGGGAAAAACAAGGACAAAGTAAAATTCTGAGACCTAAGTCCCCTTATCTCTGGGAAATGAGGCTGGCGGGTGGCTTGGACGGGCTGCAGTAAAGAAGGAATGTCAGTCCTTGCTGCTTCTGGCCTTGGCAGAAACTGCATCCTGCATTTGAAAAAACTCCCCAGTGGAGTTTTTTCTTCAAGTGAGCGTGTTCATGCAAAAACAATCGCAATTTGTTGGAACAGAATTTTCCAACCCATCCCCCCTCCCCAACCCTATTTTATTGGATAGTTTCCACCTGTGCTTTGCATTGTGGATTAAGGAGAGTTTCTCCTCTCTGCCTCTGTCTTTGTAATGCTAGGAGTCTGTCAACAGCCAAAGACAAATTTGCAGATAAATTCCCAGATGATCTGCAAGCAGTTTTCATTTCAAATTCCACCAACTCCTTGACATGTTCCTCTGCCTAGCAAGAAAAATCAGGACATTTTGGACCAGCAGTTCAGCAGGTAGGCGGCAGCATGGCTGCAAAGGAGCAATTCCCAGTTCTCTTTAATGGAAGATTTGGGTTTTACTCTACTGAAATGAGGTGGAAGGGGGCACACTTACAGCTGCTTAGGAACTTTGGCATTTAGAGGATAAATTGATGTCAGCAAAGAAAGAATCACCGTAAACAGATGCATTGGCTTTATCCAACAGCTGCAAAAATTAAGAGTTACAAACCATGTCCTTTATTGGATTTTTAGTCTATTGGGGCATTTAGCACTTGGCTCTACTAACAAGATTGTGACAAGTGTTTCCAAATTATCTACAAGGCAAGACTTTTCTAAAATATGCCGAAAAGGAGGGGTAGGGTGCAAAAAGAGAAAGTTTTTTTATCCTTATTCTGGCCATCTGGAAAATAAAAAAATTCTTGTTGGACCAGAATTAGGAATTTTAATCCCTTGAAGTCAATAATGCTCAAGAGGAAGTTAGATGCAAATGAAAATGTCTGATTAAACTGGAAAATATATTGCCTCTGTTTGGAAGAGGGGTATAATAATTCTATAATAAGGTACATTTTTGTTGAGAATTAAAAATGGAGAAAAAAAAGCTTTACTGAATTTTTATGTAATAATTTATAATCCATAACTAAGCCCTGGAAGGGGATATTCTTTAGTCAGACCACTTAAAATAATATTCACTAAGTCCCTCTCTCCTACTAATGCAATTTGGAGTATCCTCACTCAAGGGTTAACAAAAGTTTTGACCTTGGCAGTTTTTCTGATGATAAAAATACTACTTCTATAGTCTTGAAATCAATTTCTGTATATTCTTTTCACCCAGACATTCCATCTTTTCTCTAAGTTATGTCACAGTTCACGTTGTCTCATGAATGAGATGGGATGCCCACGCTCCAGGCATTGATAATATAAACAGACTGGTCACTTCTGCTTGTTTTCATAAAAATATGAATTGACCCTTTTGCTGCTCATTCTGTGTTCTGTATTTAAGGAAGTATTCTCAGTTACAGAATTTGGCTGTCAGCCCTTTTCTGTATAAAAGACAAGTATGTTTTTATCACTCTTGAAGTGTTAAGTTGTTAAGTTCCTTAATATTTCCTCTGAAAAGGAGACTTGCTCGATGAGATTTCATCTGAAATGTCACGGTATTTGCATTTCAAAGATAAGTGTGTTCCAGAAGCAGTCCTGGAGCAGGACTACCAGAGCTGAGAGGGGTCTGGCTCAATGTTTCGGGCAAAATAACAGTATTAACAGCTTCTCATGAGCAGTAGGTCTGAATTTGACCTCAGTTCCTTTAACAATAAATCACTTCAGATCTGCCTCCTTTTTGTAGTCTGTAAAACCCAGATTATATTCGCTTGTAGCAATGTCACAATACAAGAGGTGGAAGAAATAAAGTGAGAAAGGAATAAAACTACCAAGATTTTGATGGAAACTGCCACCAAAGAGGAAGACACTACAAAAGTTTGATGGAGGAGCCAGAGCGAGGTCATATATAAATTTATAATTTGGCTGTAGTTTTCATTGAATTCAGGACGTAATCCATGACATGTTCCCACAGGAGCTGCTGCAGTGGTTGTTCATCTCAAGACGTTTTTCAGCTTACAGAAACACAAATGTAGGCTCTGCTGTGTTTCTTCTGAAAAACCTCATCTGCACCAGATGGTGCAGAAAAGAATTCAGAGCTCATAAATGAGGAAAATACTGTTTAGCAAGGCATGATGGCAGTCACTTGGCCATGCTTGTGACTTGGCCAAGGCTCACCAAGGAAGGATCAGGAGCACCCATGTAACTGAGCAGAACAAAACTATCTCACCCTCCACAACCTCGTGAAGTTAGGTACATTCATGGTTTAATTTGTCCCAGCACCTGGAAATTCAGATTTATCAGGAGCTTCCATATTCATATAGCAAATAATTAGTTTTCCCAAAAATGCTTTAATGTGAAATACCATATGAAAGTTGGAAATTGTCCTGTCAAATCCAAGTGTCCTGGGTTATGATGCAATGGGTGAAAGGTATAAAGTTCCTGACTATGTTTGCAAAATGACATTATAATAATTTCCGAGCTCATAATTACTTTTGCTTTTTGTATTTCCCAAGACCATCATCTCCACCTTTTTTTTTCTCCACTTCCCTGGAGTCATGCTCCTCAGAGACCCTTCATTTGCCTCTTACACAATTTTGTTCAGCCCTGTAATAAAATCTCATCTTTTCTTTCACATAGCTGGGATATTTTGTGGGAGGGGAAGATTTGGAACAAGCGCTTCGTTATCATTTTAGCAGAACATGGCAATAACAACAAAGCAGGACAGCTGATACAAATCATCCATTTTATAAGTTCTAATACAGATAATGCAAGGAAAAGAAACACATAACAGAAACCAGATATCTCAGTGGGGCTGCTACACGCCATCCGTGGCCCGGCCATTTCAGCTCCTTCAAATGTTCCTCATATTCCTTGTTAGGTTTTTAGGGAGAGTCTGGGCAGAAACAGGGCTTCATATCCGGCAGTTGAAAGGCAGTTGGTTTCAGACTGTAGAGGTTTTGCTAGATCAATTCGAGGTAAAGAAATAGATGTGTGCTGTTAAGGAGCCGAGAGGGATTGGGGGTTTGTGGGGAATTTAGTCCCAGGGTTCAGGATGGTGAAAATCAGCCACTGCCCCACTGTGCTGTGGCCACATGTGATTGTGGCATTCCCGTGAGATGGCAAGCTGACCTCAAACTGTGAGCCTAAACTTGTTTGGGATTTCAACCTGTGTTACAGGCTCTCTGCAGCTGCTGTATTCATTTGGGGAGAGAATAAGCAGGGGAGAGCCACAGCTGCCTCTTTGTTAGCGTGCTCCTGGGCTGTCCTGGGAAAGGCTGGAGCAGCTTTGCCTGGGCTGCAGGCATTGGGGAGCTCACAGGAGCCGAAAGTGCTCAGTGTAGGCAGGTGGGGCACTTACCCCGGCCAGGGCCACAAGCGTGTCATGTCACCACAGGCTCCAAGCACACAAAGAGTTCCCACACACAGAGGAATAATGTCCTTACACACCCTCAGCTAAACGGAGCTGGTTTGAAACACCGCTGTGAAACATTTGTTTTCTTTTAAACTTGTTTTTCTTCCTTCCAAAGGTCACCTTAAGTGGATCCCAGGTACATTTTTTCTTCAGGTTGTTTTTGAGCCACTATTGACTGATTGCCAAATCTCAGCCCTGCTGATTGCCAGTTTATAACACGCTGATAAAGCCAGCTTAAGCCGTGTGTGCTCCCCCCCACCAAAAATGTCCCCTGTCATTCATTCCTGACCCTCTCCCTCCTCTGCCTCCCACACCCCACCCTTGCTCACTTGCCTGTATCCCCTCCATCTCTGGCTCCCCAGGCAGTGCTGTCTCTGGGCATCCACAGCAGGCTGGGAATGTCCAAGGATGAGAGTGGCTTCTGTCCCCAGCACGGGCACTGTCACTGCTGCGTGCCAGGGCCAGGGGAGCTGGCTGGGCACCCGCTGCCTCCCCACAGCTCCTGCCTCGGAGCTGAGTCTTCTGAGAGCTCTTGGAGCAAACATTTTATCAAAACAAAAAAAAATTTCCAGTGGGGTAAAAATAAATTAATGAGGGCAAGGAAAGCCAATAGTCTTTGTTTCTTCTTAATTTTTTTCCCAGAAACATTTTCATGTTTTGTGTTTTTATTATTTTTGACTGGTCAGATTTTTTTTTTTTTTTTAATTACCGCAGACAGTTTTTAAAAGTCTGAGAGAAATTAAAATATTTCAGCTAAATCTCAGTCAGGGCAAGTTTTTCTGAGTCTGTGAAAACTGAATCTTTGAGAAGAAAGGATGTGGGTTTTTTAGAAAATGAAAATTTTTCTGTTTCTGGATAATCTAAGTTATACGGATTTTGCCACTGAAGAAAATAAAACCAATTGATTTCTTTTCCAAGTAAAACATAAAATTTTTCTCAAATTGAAGTCAAAATATTTTAAATTTGTGCTCACTTTTCCCTTTCTTTCCGAAAAAACAAAGCCAGAGCTTTGGGTGGCTGAGTTGAATGTCCTGGGGAAGATATATTACTGCCCTGAAAGATTCCATGGGATGTTATGGAGACATCGTCTTTCAAGTGAGACATAAAATCACAGTCCAAGCTAATTGTAGGCAGAGGGATTTTGTGGTAGTCATTTTGCAGCAATCTGGGTATCAGTTAGAGGGTTATAGCCAAATTTCTGCTCCACTCTGCCTGCAGAGGTTTCAGGCTATGTACACAAAGAAATTCTTCATTTCTGTAGTGTGGCTTCACACTGCCCCGTGTTATCCCCAAGCATTAGCTACCAACAGCTGCCAGACAGGATTTTTGTCCATGATGTATATTTTTGTATCGTCATTTTGTTGAGTTTATGAAAAGATTTAGGACAAAATCCTAGCCCAAGTCAAATCACTGCTAAAATTTCCATGGACCTCACTAAAGGCAGGGTTTTTCTCAGAGGATTAAAGCAGAGGGGTGTTGAACTGTTAATAGTGGGAGAAAACTCTGAGCAATGAATTTCTTTCCCGTCTATCAGCATCTTGTGCTGTTCTGAAATGTGCTCTGAGCACGTTGCAGTTTTCTCCCTATTTAATCATGATTTGAAGCCGTTTTGCAGCTCAGTTTGGACACTTCTTGCAGGGATTTGAGAGCAAAAGCCATTTTACTTCATTTCATTAAGCACCTCAATTCAGGGATTTACTTCTAATCCTTGAACAAAAATATCTCTCGGAACCAAGTTTCTCCTGCAATGTTTGTCTTCATAAATTGAAAAAAAGAAACACTTGCCAGGAATACTCACTGTTATTTACTTAATTTTTCTATTTCCACGGGCTTTTTACCAGTGCTTCCATCCGTCGCAGCCTGGCTGGGACTGGCCACAGGAGGGATTCAAACTGCACATTTGTTTAAAAAATCAGAAAGCAGTTGCTCAAGCCCGAATAAAAGCATGAATTCGTCGGCAGAACAGAAAGAAGAAAAGTTGTTGTATTGAGTTTTACCGATCAGCTATAATTACAACTAAAACAAATTACTATTAATTCCTTTTAGCACAGGTAAGAAATAGGTGTTTGGTTACTGCTGAGGCGGTTTGGGGCTCACCCCAGGACATCACAGGATCGTGTTTCTCATCACACAAAATTTAAATCCGGTGATGCTCAATCAAATTCCTCAAGGAAAAATTAATTTCCCCAGGTGCTCCATCTTCTGTGAAATAAGAAGTTGGAAAATGACCCTTTTGTCCACCAGGTGGCACGAAGGGAATCACCACTGGAAACAGGCTGGAATATTAACTCCTCGAATAATTTCCTTGCTGGAGGAGATGGTGAGTGACAGAAGATCCCACCAGCACTCATGCCAGTTTTCCCCAGGGAAAGCCACCTGTCCTAGGAGAGGAGGCATTGGCAGGGTGGGTTTGGGACATTTGTGCCTGTCCCCTCCAATCTGAGGCTGGAAATAAGAGCTTGCAGAAAGGGTTTGCTTTGGATGGGGGATGAAAGAGGCTTTGGAAATCCCCACTGCTGTTCGGGGCACAGAATGGGTGTTGGGGACAAGAAGGGGACACTTGGGCGGGGGCACCCATGGAAGAGGGGGTGCAGGGATGGGGCTGTGATGGGGTGCAGAGATGGGGGCAATGGTGGCTCATTCACTGCTTGGCCACACGGAAATGGAGCGATGTGAGAAATAAGGAGGGGTTTGATACAGAGTATTTGTGCCCAAAGGAGAGGGAGTTGTGAAATCTTCCTGGGGTCATAGGGTAGTGCTGTTGTTAAATGTGGATGGAGGGGGCAGCTAATAGAGGGGAGAAGATTTTTGGGAAGAGCAGGAGCCTGCTGCAGGTAGCAAAATACGAATGAACCATCAAAGGCAGAGAGAGAGGGGAGGAGTGTGTGGACTTTCCTGAACAGCAGGGTGAGGACAGGGCTGGAAACAAGCGTGTCCCAAGCTCAGCAGTGAAGGCTGCCCGGTGTGGATCCAGCTGCAGCCAGCTGCTGCGCTGCCCAGCCCAGGCCTGGCTCAGCTAAGCTCAGCTGGGCTCAGCTCCACAGTCCCTGGCTCTTGCCTCAGGCTGAGTGTGGGAGGTTTTAGCAGAGACACCAGAAGGTTCCTGCACCTTTGGTTATCTCAGATAGGGAAGGTCAAGTATGAGACAAAAGCATAGAGGCAGCAGGAGCAAGGCAGTGAGATGCAAAAGAGGCAGAAGGGCAGCAGGGAGGTTTTAGCCTGGCCTCTGCCTTCAGCCTCAGCACGGGAATGAAGTGTGATACTGGGGACATCCATGAGGAGCATGACCAGGCTGGTGGCCTTAAACCCCTACAGCAATTGGCTTTTGACCAGACAAAGGAGAATTAAATATTTGTATAAACGGATTTATTTTTCTCTGCCATAGAGGTGACCAGCAGCTTCAGAGCCCAAAAATGAGCCTGGGGTTAGCAGCTGACTGTGGCCCTCTGTTCTTCCCTGATGAGTCTTTGCTACCTGCCTACTCTTCCCTTCATCCCCAGAACAGTTTTTGGGCACTGAGGCCAAGACTGCCCACAACCATCCCTCCTGTCCCCAACCAGCAGATCCTGGCACTGCACAGGGCGACCACAATGATGTTTCACAAGTGCCCTGGCAAGGAGAGCTCAAGGATGGCATTTTGGCAACCTGTGGCATCCCCTGGAGAAATCCCAGGACAGGCAGGAGATGCTGGAGCATGGAGGGGAGAGCTTAGGGGAGAGCAGGAGCAGAGGGGCAGTACAAGGGCAGCAGGCAGCTCTGGGAGGAGCAGCTGGGGCATGGAAGGGAAAATGCATTTTGGGATAAAAATAAGCCCAGTGTGCACAGAAGAAGCTGATCTGACACATCTCTTGGGAAAATATCAATCCTGTATTTGCTGACCCTAGGGGTGCAGCTGAGCTTCGTGTCAGTGCCCCTCCATTGTGCACATGGGAGGCAGGAGAGGAACATCGGGGAGGTGGATGGAGTAAACCAGTAGGAACTCGTTGATTTCAAAGCCCATTGTATTAAAATATGTTTATATCTTGGTTCTTTATTAAATATAAGCAGTTTTCTTCTTGTATACATTTCTACATCTTCAGTGCAATCTGCTTTGCATCAGGCATTGATATATTGGTATAGTATCTGAAATGTTAGCTCTCAGGGAATATAAATAGCATACTGATACTAAATCTGCTTTCAAAAATAGTTACAGGACAATAAATTTGAAGGACTTGAAGGTTTTTAATCACCTCTACTTAGTTATTCAGGGATGGGCCAAAAAAGCAGTCATTTAAATTAAAGAACAAAAAGAGACACAACAGAAAATTCTTATGCACAATAATTGCTTTCTCTACAAATATTTACTCTGAGGCTAAGAAAATATTTTGGAATTTTACAAATATCTTTCTCTCTTAATTTTTCCAGCACTTTAAATATTGATCCAAAAGAAATCTTATTGAGGCTGGTGAGGTTTTATTCTTTTTCTTTTCATTTTTTATCTGTTCCAAAAAATCCTAAATAATGGATCTGTGGGGGAGGTCACCACCGGGGATTAAGCAAGGACAGCTCATGGTACTTTGCTGGGTCCCAGCCACCGGCAGCAGCTCCCTCTATTGCTTTTGCCAGTATTGCAATTTCATTAAACACGGAGATACTTCGGCTGTCGAGGGACAGTGGAAGCCACTCCTCTGGTGTTATTTTTGTTTGTGCCCATTAAAGGTCTGAAAAATGAAATTCGGGGGAATGCAGGTAAATTGGAGAGATGCAAAGGGCTGAGGAAGGGGGTCAGTGTTGGGGCAGGGAGGAAGTGACAGAGAGGCAGGATGCTCATGTGAGGTGCCGTGCCTGCAAGAGAAATGGGGCAAAATAATGTGCAAGCCACCAAATCAGGGGTAGGAAAGTGGCAGGGTCTGACAAGGTTGGTTTTGTGGCTGCAGGAGAAGGCCAGGGCAGACTTTTTAAATAACCTCCCACAAGTTGCCTTAGGCCCTGCAAAGATTTAGTATATTATTGAACTTAAGTCACTTAATAGCCATGTAGGACTCAATGGAGCTATTCATGTGAGTGAAGCACTGGTCTTTGCAGATCTGCTTCCTAATCTGCAAGGCAGGGAGAGCCCTGCCTCGGGAGAGGGCTGCAGCAGCAATTAATGCTGGGGCTAGGCTTGGGTACTGCCATCAGTCACATACCTCTGACACTGCCCACTGAGCAAGTACCCCAGGTACCCCAGCATCCTGACCAGAGCCAGCCCTCAGCTGTAACCCAAAATGTTCTTGTCTTAATCATTAAATTATCTCTGTTTTCTTTTTGAAATAAAAAAAAAAAGTGCTTTCAGTATGCAGTGTGGTTAGGGAACAGAAATGTAAAGTATAGTTGCACGCTGTCATAAATGCTGTCAATGTCATTGTTCAACTCCCTAAATTTAAAAGAATGGAAAAGCGGCTGAAAAGGGTTGTAGAGAAGGCAAAAAGCTCATTCTGAAATAAATTCAAAGTGTCACTCACTCTTTTTTCAAGAAGGTATAACCCCTAATAAAATGTAAGTGAAGCAGACAAAAATAATCTGCAAACACAGATCCCAGGTTCCCATTTATGGTAATCAGTTTTATTGAAAGTCAATTAATAAAAATCTTTGGTTTAAATTAAATTAAGTATGAGTCCATCTCTATTTCCCTACAAGATGAAGTCCTTGAAAATTACCAAACATAGCTGCACACAAATTGCCTTTTCCCAAAGAGAGCTTCAGAATCTCAAAATATGTCCTGGATGAGAGCAGTCGTATCCAGACTGGGCACAGCTAATTGGTACCCTGGAGGGTTTTTACTCTTGGCATTTGAGAAATAATGAGAATCAAAACCATTAGTAGGCAGGGAAAAAGGGTGATAGAAATGCTAGCCTGCCTTTTTTCTGTCATCTTCATATTATGTTATCTCTGGGCAAGAATTCCCACTAATTTTCCTTCCAAAGTTCAGTAACTCTTTTAAATGACTGTGTGACAAATGCAGCTCTTCACTGGACAAAGTTTGTAAGAATTGCTTAGGCAGATAACAAGTGGAGATGATAAAAGAAGGAGTGGGACATACTCTGTGATGGATCACATCCTTTGTACTGGAACAGGTCACAATCATCACCCTAAAATAAGGGGTGAGAAATGTGATTTTTTTATTTTTTTTTCGTGGTAGTAACTGCATTACACTTTTTCTGTCTTCACAAAAAGAAAAAAATCAAATGCACATGTGAATTTTTTCAGCCTTGGAGATGGGAGGCTGCTTAGTGTCACACTGAAAAGCAATCTGGAAGTCAGAATTGTACTACTGTGGTTATCATCAAAACTAATCAAACACCACTATCCAAAAGTGTGAAACCCTTTCAGCAGGCAAGTCAAAAAATGCACCATTTCTCAGAACCAACGCAGACCAAACAAGAAATTACAAACACATGTCCAGAAGCAGCTCCAGCTCCATGTACCTCAGCAAGGAAAAGTCCCTGAGGTGTGGGATCCCCATCCTTCCTTCCCTGGGTACAGAGAATCCCTCAGACTTTCCCAGTCCTTCTGCTGAGACCACGGAGGGGTCACACCAATCCCAATAGGAACAAAATACTGTCAAGGAAAGGACGTGGAGAGAAGCACTGGGAGAGCAACACAGAGAGGGAAGCAGGCTGGCCTCCCTGCTGACCATAGGGCTTGAGCTGCCACCCCCTTTTTTGTTTTACTTAGAGATTACTTCAGATTTTCAGAAGGATATTAGGGTTTGGCATTTTTCTGGGAATATGTCTTTTAACTGTCATTTAAATAAAGATTTCTCCTGGACCTAGAAAGATGTAGGGCTGATAATGGGTAGAAAAGTATTTCCTGGTTGTGATTTTTCTGAGGAAGGAATATACTGCACTGCCTTCCTTAGGTAGTTTCCATTAATATGAAGCATGATATCCCATTCTGAGAACAGACAAAATGTATACACAAATGAAGAGATGAAAAAATTCCAGGACTTACCCTCAAATTTCTTTAAAAATTCATTAATTCCCAGTGATGCTCCTAACATTGTATTCCTCACCATCACCATACAAGAGAAAAACTTTATGTATGTTTTCTGCCTGGATCGTGAATAACTTCAGCAAGACAACCAAAAACAGTATCTCAAATTACTGCAGTTTCACTGCACACCATAAGGTCATGAACATAACCCAGTCAGATCCCACTCTTTACCAGGCTCGTGCAGAACACCTTCATGAGTTTTTCAAGCCTACGAATAAAAACTGAGTGCCCCAGACCCAGGATGAGCCGAGCAAGGGGAATGCCCTTTGCCAAACACTTCCTGCCCTCTGTAGGTGGGCTGTGCTTTTATATTGATACCTAAAGGCCAATCAGGAGCAGATCCTGGGTGTTTGGCACCATCATCTGCAAACCATTGAGAGATACAGAGAGCACATGAATAGACCTGTGGAAAGTGGTCGAGCCAGAGGAAACTCCGTGGCAAAGCCTGATGTCTTTGAGGAAATCAGACTCTGAAGTGTTATGAAGGAAAACACCTTCACCACCCATCAGTCACCTGCCTTCAGTTGCTCCTAAGGCCGAGCAAACAGCAGCTGTGGGAAGGTGGGTGCTGAGGTTTGAAGCAATTTCCCTGGGCTGAGCAACAGCCAGGATGGCACCGACTTTGGGATCCAAGCAGGAGAACTGGCTGTGCTGAGCTATGAGAGAGAGGACGTGGTCCAGGGTGCAGACACCACCACAGACCCCAGCACAGCAGGGCAGGCACAGTGTCACATGGAACAGCCACATCTGCTTGCATTTCATCACTGAAATGGTAAAGTTTGACTTTAGCTTGACCTTGCAATTCGCAACCTCCAGGGAAAAAGAAAAAGAGAAAAAAGGAAAGAAGAAAAAAATAACAGAAAGCAGCTAAAAAGCAAGCAGCAACTAAAACAGGCTGTAACCTCATGGTACAGGATGAATTAAAACCAAATGAGCTACTTTGCAATATAAGCAGTGTCTGGTGGGATTTTGCTGAGGATGCTGCAGTATTTGAACTCCTTCTCTCCATAATACAAAATCCCCAAATCAATCTGTTCACACCAATGTTGCCTATTTCAATATTCATACCTGAAAGCCCTTTGAGAAAAAAAAAAAAAAAAAAAAAAAAAAATTTAAAATCCTCTCTGTTGGCAAAATGTGTCTTTTCAAAAGCAAGATTGAGACATACTTATTTTTCAAACTTCCCCCCACTAAACAGTTGTCCAATTCTAATTAACAGTTACTCCCCAGGACCCGTGATTCAGATCCTCACTGGAACATGCAGTGGGTTTGTTCCAGGGGATCTGGCCCACTGGGTGTCTCACACGACTTGGGGAAGCAGCTCCTGGGGCAGTGTTTAATCAATGTCTAATTGCTGCTGGTGATGCTGGTCTCCAGGAGGCTGTGCTGCAGGCTGCTGTCCTCACTGGGGTAGCCCCAGCTTGTCCTGCTGCCTCCCCAGTTTTGGGGCATGGTGCAAGCAAGAGCTCTGCAGACACCAGGCTGCACTGAGGGGTTTGGATTCACCAAATACACTGTGACCAGTAACACATTCACTTCCACCCCACCCCCCTGGGTATTTAAGTCTTCTTTCGAGTGCATCGCTATTTAGACAAGAGACCATTAAGTATCATCAAGTGTGTCAGTGGGGGTGAAAGAGGAGAAGCTCTTGGCTCTGCTCTAGTCCCAGTGATAAATGCATTTCTCTCTGTGTATGAGCTACAGTTTGGCCCCAGAAAATGCATTGTAGAGTCAAAACTTGTACAAAAAAATGAGGCAATGTTTTCACTTCTGTCAGAAAAAGCTCAGCTGGTGAGCAAGCACTGGGTATGTGTATTTACAATGCCAGAACAAAAAAGTGCTGTCTGCTGGTCCCTCTTCCTTGTTTTTCACAGTATTCCGAGGAAACAGGAAGGATAATATCTCCTATGGAAAGTCTATTAATGACTTCAAACTATCCAGTCCTTTTCTAAAGGCAGAGTCAGTGCTACAGATATGCTTTGAGGATCTTCTCCTCATCCCAACATATATCCTGCAATCACACAGTTCAGTCCCTTCATAAGCCACGTGCAAACAGTGTCCCCTAAAGCCACTCTCAGCTCAGCCCACGGCAGCAACACCAGACCACCAGAGCTTCCTCCTTCCACGGTGCCAATATTTAACATCTGTGAGAGCTCCTGGCCCTGAAAAGGCTCACGAGAAAACTCTGCAGGATTTCAGCAGGACCAGGATGCCACCTACTGCTCTTGATCTTCACTTGGGTGCTCTCACATTGAAAGATAGGATAAGGAATCACTTCTTCACACCACTGAGAAGAGGAGCCCAAGGCAAGTTGTGAGGACACAGGGAGCAGGAACAGGGCAGAAGTTCAGACCAAGGGGAAATACCAGATCACTGCTGCACAGACTTTCACGCGGTGATCCCAGTGCTCCTTTTCTTCTCTGCACAAATATTTGCATGACCCTTTAGAAACATTTTCTTTGGGTGATCTGACTTTTATTAGAGATGCCAAAGCCCGTGGTGGCCCCTCATCACAGGTCACTGGTTAGAGGCTCACTGCAGGCACGATGCTCTGCCACAGTGACCGGATCAGCCCAAGCTGTGACCTCAGTCCAGACATGGTTCATTCTCTCCCCTCTTGCCCTGACTTGCACTGCCTGAACTTTTGCTCGTTCAGCTGATGATCTGTGTCATCCCTTATGCAAACAAGCATAAATTGACTAATTAATCTCTGGGGTAACCCCCCTGATTTTAGTGGAGCTGCAGTCAAAGTGGAACAGATCTTTAATCTAGTCTGTTCCTGTAGCACAGCCTTTGCCTTGTCCACTAGTCAGCGTAGACCTCTAATTATATGGATTTGACTCTTAATCTTCTCTGCTCTCAGGAGATTCCAGTTGCTGAAAATTATGGATTTCACTTGGAAATTGATGAGGGTCTGTACAACATCACCAAAGCGTCTTGCTGGAAAGCTGGGGATGTTTTGGACCTGTGCACCAAAACCAGTGCTTGGGGCTGAGTGGCTCAGGGTTAACCAGCATACAACTGGGAAGCCTGAATTCCTGCATTTTGGCTCTCGTTCCCAGCCCTCAGCCACAGCAAAGCCTGCTTGTGCAAAATGCCACATTTGAACCTTTCTGTGTCTTTTCAAATTTGAAACCAAAGCGCTCATCTAGGGCAAGACAGAGAGTCCTTTCTGCACAGACAGGTGAGAATGGGAAGTGTCATTGTGTGTTTAAGTGGCTTCACATGAAAATACATGCCTTTCAAATCACAGTCAGAACCTTCTCTATCACCAGCTTTACTGTTTTCCCATCCTCTATCCCATAACTTTTTTTCAGCTACATGTAGCTGAAGGTTTTGTGAGAGTTATTGTCAAAGACCAAACAATAGATCTGAGCCTTGGACGGGAATCTGAAGGTTTTCTTTTTCTTTTTCTTTTTAAAATGGAAAAGACGAGTTGCAGTTGACAGCTGTCCATAAAAATTGTAACATACAAATCGTATAATATAAACTAAAGAGAGACCAAAAGTACCACAGAAAAAAAAAGAAAAATGAGCTTGTTAGAACAGTCTGTATTACAGCTGTTTCCCTTGACAGTTTCCTGTACCCTAATACGCTCAACAAATTGGCAACCTGTCCTTATATATTTGCATCAGGATTCCCTTAAGGGAAATGTCTATATTATTCTGTTTTGGATAAAGGAAGCAGTTTGATGTGACAGGTAGGTCAAGTGTTTCTTTAATAAAGCATATGGGTAGGAAGAAAGAAATAGGCTATTGTCAATGACTTGACAAATAGGTAGATATGCCCCCCTTGAGTATAGCCATGGAAAGCTACTAGATAAATAGCCCTTGTTATTTTGATTTAACCACTTGGCTGCTGAATACATCTTTTCCCAGAGAACAGCGTCCTCAATAGAGGTCACACCAGAGATTATTTTATAGTCTGTAGTGAGGTGTTAGCTCAGTTTGCATCTTAGCTACACAGAACAAGCCTGGACAAAAGCTGGAAATTAGTTGGAAATTAATTTCCATATGATCTGAATGTATGTTATATCTAATACAGGTAGACATCCAGTGTCACTTCACCAAAGTTTGTCATCTCAGTTCAGCATCTTCCCTAGTGGCCCACATGATGCTGCCCACCCTTTTCCACTCTAAGGGGCCATGAACAGAAACTTGTCCCTGTGTGACCAAGGAGCTGGATTTTCCCCTAACTTCAGACATTTGCAACCTTTGCACTGACACAAACAGGCTGAAAATCCCCATACTGATGATTTGATGGCTTCTGTCCAAATCCAACCATCAAGGCTTACTTGGGACACTTCTGAGAGAAAGCCAGCCCCAGAAGAGAAAATTACTCTGGTTCTTAAAGATGCTGGGATTTATCAAAGAAAGCCATTTCTGAAGGTTAAGGGAAAGTTTTTCTCATGGTGAACCTATAAATCCTTCAGGAGCCATCTCTAGTGAGGTTAAGATGTGGAAGTGGGAAAAGGTCTCCAAGCCTGTTTGGCTGGTGAAGCCATCCACTCCTGGCACTGCAGGGATTTGGGAGCTGCAACAGCCAGGTTCAGCACAGCCATGGAATAGGAATCATAGAATCATCAAATGGTTTGGATTCAGAGGGACTTTAAACCTCATCTCGTTTTAATCCCACTGCCATGGGCAGGGACACCTCCCACTGGACCAGGTGCTCCTGGGGACATCAGCCCAGAGAGTGCCATGGGGAGGGGAGGGGAGGGGNTGTGGGGCATGAAGCCCCAGAGCCGGTCACAGGCAAACACCTGAGTGGTGCTCAAAGACTGGATTGGGTAAACACACATTTAGGGAGTTTTTACAGCAGAAAGCACTCTCCTGATCACCTCCCAAGTCCCCCTTGGAGCTGTTAGGGTCTGTTGTGTAAACACAAGGGAATGGATACCTTTTAAGTTCTTTACCCGAAGGAAGAAGGTTTGTAATGTGGTAGCTTCATGCAAAACCCCTACCCTTGGGTGCAGTTTGACAGGTAGATTTATATACAAGAATAATTATTTTTACACTGAAATTCAGATAAAAATTCAGATCAAGCTATTTAAACTACTAAAATAAAATTCCAAGAAGATTGTAACTGTGAAGAGACATTCTCTCATCCTTAAGAAAATACTTTAGCTTTTTATAATATTGCATTTCTTGGCCCCTCAAGCAGTGTTTGTGGACATGCAGCTGCCTCTGCCAGGCTGAGGGTTCATTCTCCCTGCCCTTCATCAGGGCATCACTGAGGAAGGGAAGAGTTCTCTTCAGTTTTCCACTTTTTTTTATAACCAGGGCCTGAAAAAACAGGACAGGACATTTCAAAATTCAGAAGCAAACTGGGAAATAGCAGCAGCAGGTTGAGCAATCCACATTGATCCATCCATCTGACTGAGCCATCCACAGTCCCCATCCACCTTGGGTCCCTGTCCCTAGGACTGGGGAAGGGTGCACATAGAAATCCAACCAACCAGTGCCATGATCAGTCTTCCCACTCTCAGTTATTCTCAACCTGCTGATTTAATATGTATGCCCTGGTCATGCCAGGCTTCTAAACAGAGCTTAGCAAAACCATTTTGTACTAATTTTGAATTATCATCCAACATCATTATCTTTTTTTTTTTTTTTTTTGCCAGCATTGTGTTTTTCCAGCAGCATCAGCCTGTGTATTATTAATTAACTATAGGTTGATAATATACAGTCATGTATTAACATGTCATATGTTGTTACAACAAACCACATACCATAGACAAATTATTACTATATGTTATATATATACTATATTACATTACATTACATTACATTTTATTGTATTATTCTTTGACTATTATATTAACAAAAATAAAATATAGAAACTTATCTGGAGTCTTTATTATTAGATAAACCCATAGATAGATGCATTAGAAAAAAATTTTTAGAGACCTAAAAGATATCTCCTCCTTTTTTATTATTTTATTCTTGCCTTTCTGACATATTCAACAAGATTTTCCAGCTGCAGAGTCTTCTGCCTGGAAAAAGCTGCTATTCCCCTAAATCAGTTTGAACTGCTGTTCTCCTTATCTGCCTAAAAGCACATTTTCTCCTATATAACTGGGCATTCCTATACTGCTGACCCAAACAAGGAGAGGAGAGAGGGTCATATTACCATTTTATTCTTCACATAAGTAGAAAGCAGAATTTATGCCTCTGCTTTGGGGAAGTCCTTTTCCCCATACATGGTAGCACACACAGCTCAGCAGCTCCTGTTCTGTTTTCCATATTAAGCCATATACAAGGGCAGCAAACAGGGAGGTGTTGACTGCACCCGTTACAAAAATCAGAGGCAGATGAAAAGTAGTGGTTGGGCTGGATGATCACATCTTCCCTTCCTGCTTTTCACAGTGGTCCAGAAGGAAGACCTGACTGGTGTTGAAGCCAACAGATAAACAGTGGCATTATGCAGAGTGGAGGAACACTGCACATTTTTGTTGATTATTACATTAGTTATTGCTAGACTCAAAGAAAAATTCATGTAAAGGGCAACCACACAAAGGCACATCACAGTTTTCAAGGAGGCTTTGCATTTAAGAGGGCCCAGGCTCATTGTCCCTGGGCATATTCAAGTCCATGGAGCTTGGAAAAACCTGGTCTTGTGGGGGGTGTCCCTGCTCAGGGCAGGGGGTTGGAGCTGGGTGGTCTTTCCCTTCCAACGCTAACCAGTCCATGATTCTATGATTATGCTGCAAGGCTGCTAAATGCCTTCTTGGAGTATTTTGTGCCATTATTAATGTCATTACCACTGTCCCTTCTTCTGTCATGACAACAAGGAGCCGTGGAAAATACATGGCCTTTCACACAAAAACTTTGTGACAGAGTGGAGATCAGTGGTGAAGCACCTGCTGGGAGGACAACCCCAACCACCCAAGACATCACACTGTCCCAAGAGTCTCCCAGATGTACCCAGGTCTCCCACAACTCATGTACCTCCTTCTTCTAAGCAATGCATGCAAAATTCTGAAGAGAAGCAAAAGGCAGAAGAAGGAGCAGAGCCTTGTTTTACTAAACTTTCTGCAGAGCAAGAACTGAGAATTTGGGCTTTTCAGTAATGGTCCCTAGAGGCTGAAAATTATGGGCTGTAGTTTGGGAAGATTCTGTTCTTTTAAATGATGGAAACATCAAAATAAAAGGAAAATTTCCTACATTCTCTTCCAGGGAAACAGTTGGTGTTTCAGTTCCATGTTTCTGTTTAAACTTGCAGATGATTCTGGTGCTATTTAACATATTTTTGCATTTGGTGTTCCTGTTTCATTTTTTTTCCCAAAACCAAGGAGTTTTGTTTCACATTCCCTGGAGAAGTTTGGGTTCTGGTCACTTAATTTTCCTCATTCACAAGCACAGAGTTCATGTGTTTCAGTTGCCCAGTCTATAGGGGGAAAAAAAAAAAAAAGAGAAGAGAAATTATTTTGGAATAATATATTTTCTGTAATTTTTTCCTTTAATGAAAACATTCTTGCTTCATTTGTGTTTTGTGAAACTTTCTTTTTACTGATTTTCTTTTCCGAACATAAGTTTCAGCCTAAACCAAGCTGACATATTTCTTTTAATGTTTTTAAAATATGCTTAATGGTGCTGAAAGCTAAGGAAGCTCAAATATAATTCCAAAAGCCTGAGCCCACCAGAAGCCTAATGCAAACATTATTATAAAAACTCCTCAATGGCTAGAGGTTTTGGAGGAACCTGGGTGTTCGTTAACAACATCAGAAACGTTATCTGCACAAGGAAAATCTATTCTGTTGTTTGGCATCTTGATGGCTGTTCAATTTCTCCTTTTTCCTGCACCCAGGCAATCTGTTTCCAATGTTTCTGCCACAGAGAATATGGAACAGCAGGAGCAGGAGCAGAAGTTGATGCGAGGGGGGGATTTCAGTGATTGTTATTCAGCTCACATCCCTGGAAGGCACACTCCCTCTCCCCAGATTTCTCCCGAGAAATCTGCTGAATAAAGAGTGGCTCCAATACGAAGGGCAGGAGACAGAAAGAATATTTCTCCTATCCACATGGGACAGGCATGAGAGTTGCCCAGCAAACATTAATCAATAGTCCTTACCTTTCCCCAGCACTTAACTTTTGGCAAGTGGAGGAGGATGGTCAGTAACTGGGCAGACTGGGGAACAGCAGAGGGTACAGGAGCTCCAGGGCAGCCAGAGGCAAGGGCTGTGCCCCTCGTGCCAGCTGCCCTCAGCTCCCTGCACTGAGGAGTGGCACTTCCAGGGGGTTTTTCACTCGTCCAGATCATTCCCAAAGGACGTGCCCCCAACACACGCTGCAAACACCCATCTGGCCTGGCCCAGGAGGAGCTGTGCTTCCCTGGGCTGAGCACACAGGAGAGCACTGAGAGGCCAGCTTGGAACCAGCAGCAGATTGCTTCAGTCCTCTGTGAAAGACCATCTGTGAAGGTCTGTGTCCATGGGGTTTTCAGGAGAAGACCTCCCTTGCTCACCGTGGCACCAGCCCCTACTACGCAGAGGCAAAATTCCAGCTGGGACTCTTTGGTGGTATCTGGAATTCTGCTCCAGGCAAGCACACAGCTCAAACATCACCCTGAAATATTTGCTGGGAAGCTACAGCTGTAACTTCCAAAAGAGGCAAAAGCAGAGGTTTCTCTAGATGTTTTGCCCTTCCCACCTCAGCAGGGCAGGACTGTGCTTCATTTCATCTCCAATCAAAACCTTTCTGGTCACGTAGGGATCCTGGGTTTTCACACAGAGACATTCCTTTAAAGGATGGGGACACAAAACCCAAATAATCTTCCTGTGTCTGTGCCATCAGCACAGAAATAGTACAGGGCTTCTCTCCCCAGCAGCCACAAAGGAAGAATTTCATTCAACTCCAGCAGCTTCTCCCTGCATTCCTTGTGCCAAGAAGCACATGGAAAACCAGGCTGCAGTGCCTCTGCCTGTTCCCAGTAGGGAAGCCCTTCCTTCCCATGTCCCTTGTCACTGCAGACACTGGCTGCCATACACAGCAATGGCTCATTTTTGGCTGTGCCACCTCAGCACTCCTTAAGGTGACCCTGAGCAGAAGCCTGTCTGTCAGTCTGTCCTGCACTGATGGGTTTCCCCAGGGAGGAAAGGTGTTAAACCACTTGTGTGGTCCCTCCATTTGTGACGCCCTCACCCAGCCATTAATCCTTCCTATGGATCCCCCATTTCCAAAAGAAATAGGTCTTGAGTTGTGACAGGAGCAGCACCTTCCACAGCAGAGCTGATTACAGGATGGAGATCTCATTTTTATTATCTAAACCATCATGTGGATGAAAAGAAGAAACAGTCTGTCGTGCACCCATCTGAATCCTCCCTCAGCCTCCCTGGCTGCTTCATGTGCTGGCTTTGAATTCCAGCTTTGTCATCGAGCCACATCCAATCTGGCCCAAACCCCCAAATTCTGTTATTTGGAATTTCACATCCAGCTGTTTCAGGCCAACTTTTTTTTTTCACTTGTTTTATTTAAAAAGTCAGAAGTAACAATTACATAAACACAACATTTTCTTTGGGATTTTTTCCCCTGCACTTCAGATAGGAAATTATCTTTGTTAGAAAAAATATCCTTCTCTTCTAAAATAGGCTTAGCTGCATGAATTCATTCACAAGAATATTCACTGTTACTGAATTAGCAGCAAAAAAAAAAGAAAGGAAAGAAAACCTGAACTCAGTGAACCATGATCAAGTAATCCAGGGAAATCAGCATGATTCTCTCTAGACAGTTCAGAATACCAAATGCTAAGACACAAGAATCCCACTAAATATACCTCTTCTCCTTATCTCTGTAAATGTCTAACAGTATTTTCAATGCTCATCATTTTATCATGAGTCATCTGCATTTACTGGTGATTTAGAGCTTGGATCAATTTTTAACTCAACAATTTAAGCTTTTTTTTTTTTCCCTTTAGCACATATCCAGCCTTCCTGAAAGGCATATGAGTGCAAAATGTTCAGCCTTCTGAGAGTGAATAAGAGAAGCTGATATGGAACATTTTCAGCTCTAGTTTTAAACCACGCTCATGATTTCTGAAAGCTTGGATGAAGCAGTACAGCTACTTGAAAACAAAGACACTTGAAACAATGTGAAGTGGGGTAAGCAGTGTATTTGGCACACAAGGCCTTGATTTTATTTCCATTCATTCCTTTTTTTCAATTGCTGTTTACCTACAAAACTCCTTTAAAAGCATTATTCCAGGTTTCAAAGCTCAGCACCAGGCTGTGCATCATCCAATCACTCCTCATCTTTCCACCTCTGACTGTGAATTCACACTGGGTGGATTTGGGAGTACTATGATTATTAGTACTGTTTCTATTAGGAAGAAATTCTTCCCTCTGAGGGTGGTGGGACTCTGGCACAGGTTGCCCAGAGAAGTTGTGGATGCCTCATCCCTGGAAGTGTTCAAGGCCAGGTTGGACAGGGCTTGGAGCAACCTGGGGTAGTGGAAGCTGTCTCTGTCTGTGGGAGTTGGAATGAGATAAGTGTTAAGGTCCCTCCCAACAGAGACCATTTGGTGATATGATATGATATGATATGATATGATTATATGATATGATTGATATATGATATATGACAGGACTAAGTGGAAGGTAAAGTCCCATGATGAAGCTCATCTTCAGCCACTTCCCTCAGGCATGAAGGGGAATAAATCCAGCAGCTCAGTGGGATGGAGATGCCGCTTGGTGCTCCCTCCAAAAGCCTTTCCCAAAGCTGTACACTGCAATCCTATATCTATATATATATATATATGTATTTGCTTTATTCCTTTATTATAACACAATGAGAAAGGGAGCAGAGGAATTCAGCCAGCAGGCAGTGCAAGCATCGCCCACAAGCGCTGTCAGGGCAAGCCCTGGCCGAGCCGAGGAGGAGCCTGACACAGAGAGCAGCAGCACAGAGAACACACAGCCCTGTTCAGTCATGCCTCGGGGATGGGGTGGATGCTGCCAACTGCCCTACACAAACCCCATGGAGATCCTGCTCTCAGCTGAGCCCCGGGTTGGGCAAACACCCCAGGGAGGGCTGGAGGATGCCCAGCCACATCCAGGAGCAGCCCCAGCCGTGCTCCCAGCAGCTCTCGGTGTGCCAGTGCCCATGGCCAAAGGCAGGGCAGATGGTCAGAAGTGGTTCCCATTTGGGGAAAGAGGAAAAACACCATAAATCATATTTAGTCTGCTGAAACCTCCAAGTGATAATACAATTGAAAAGACTACTTTATTTATAAAACACATATGGAGGCCTTAATCAAGCCAGGAATGAGGTAATTTCTGCCAATTAAGTCTCCCTCATTCAGCAGTTGGAAGCAATCAAAGCAAAGGCAGAATTATCAATGGCATGTCTATGTGCTGCAGCCCCAGAAAATACCTGTTATGTTGGGGCTACAGTAAATCACCTCTCACCATGTACAGGGAGGCTGTTGCTCTCAGCTTCCCTGGACTTGGGAGGAAAAAAGGGCTTAGAATATTTACCTTATTAATGGGTAGTATTTGGAACATATCCTATCTATGCCTCTTTTTAAAGCAAAAGGCAGTACTGTAACTAAATGGCAAAGGGATAGTATGAATTTGGAAACAGGTTATGTCTCCCCTACTCTTGTCCTCCCACTACTCACTGGAGCTGTTGGAGGGGTTTTTTTGCTCAGTGTAATTTATCCAGATCAAGGAAGTTGCATGCATTGCCTTTTGTTGTAATATCCAATTATTATTTTATTTGTCCTACTGGTGATCAAATGGTGAGAATTGCTCTTGTGCAAAATAGTAAGGGAAGTACTGTGGCTATAATTATTCAATATTAGACATGGAATACCTGCCAGTCAACACTGAAAAAGAACATTAATTAATTGGATTATTGTAATGAGTGATAAACTGACAGTAACACTACTTTGAACTCCTATGCCTCTTCACACAAAAGTCTGAACTTTTGGCCACACGTTAATGATCTTTCCAACACCTCTATAATTATTAATATATTAATTTTAATTAAGAGAAAAGTGAGACAGAGAGAGATATTTATTTCACGTGGATGTAGCAAGCTCATTTATCCTGAGCAGCTTGCACGCTGCTCTAATCCAAATCATTCCTCTGCCATTGCAGAAGTGAGCTGTGGAGCCAAGAAATCTGCAAAAGGACTTAGATGCCCAAGCACAAAAATATGACCTTCAAACCTTCATGGCTTTCCAGAAAGCATCTATAAACATCTGTGTTTTCTACATTAAAGTTCTCCAGATGTCTAAAATTCCCAGAAGTTCTCTGCTACTCTCTGTGCATTTGCAGCTCAGTGCTTATCTCAGACGTAAACCGTGCTGGCATGTGCAGAGAGGATTCCTCCACACATTGCCCCTGCAGCACCCAGCCTGACAGGCTCTCAGGTGGGAGAGGAGCACCCTGAGGTCCAGCCCCAAGCCCAGATGAAGTTTAGGAGCTGTACACACAGACTCCCTCCTCCAAACGCAGAAGAGCCCCTCCTTCCTGTGCACCAGGTTAGTGCAGCATCACAGCTGTGATATCTCATCCGTGGAGCACCAGGGAAGGTTGGACACCAGGGCAGCTCTTGCAGGACCCAGCAGGTCGGGGGGAGCCATGGAGTGCACAGCCTGTGCACCCTCCTCCAGCAGCACAAACAGCCAGCGTGGGGGTGAGGAGCCCTCGCCAGTGCCGTGCCCTCTGCAATGCTGCAACTGCAAGGGGTGTGGGTGTCTCCACCCCAGCCCTGGTCTTTCCTTGCCTCTGGAGGCTGCAGACATGCCCCAGCAGGTCAGTGTTTCTAACTCTTGGGGAAACACTGGGGCCAGGTGATGAAAGCTGTTCCTGCAAGGCAGAACTGTGACCTGAGGATGATGCACGTTTCCTGCTCCTGATGTGCAGGTGAATGGCTGCAATTAAAACGTGTCCTTCCTTCTCCACTCACATGGGCTTTCCTCCTGCCCAGCCTCAGCATGCCCTCATCAGGCTCAGGATACCACCTCATCTCAGGCATTTCCCTGGCATAGTTCAGCATCTCACCATGTCTCATGCAAGTAGAAGATGCTGGAAGTTACTGCACTGCTCCACAGCTCCAGCAGCAGCAGGACTTGCACTTCACAGTGCTCACACTGGTGAAAATAGAGACACGAGACCAGGGCATGCAGAGTCAGTAACAGGGACTTTTTTATAGATATGTCATATGTGATCCTTCAATTACACCTCACAGATACTGGGAATTAACATGGATACTGCAAACAGAGACTCTGACACAAAAGGGTGGACACCCTGCATCTGACCACTGTGGGACCACACCAAGGAAATACATCAAGTTCTGGTATCACACTTTGAACATTACTGTTAAATGCTCAGCTGATGGAGACATATCGAGAGGCAATTACCTCAAATCCCCTTTCTCCAAATTAAGCTGCAGAAAAAAGCCATCCTGATTCTAAGTTGAAAGCTCAGGAATTACAAGGCAAGGTATAAACACCTTCCTGCTACTACTGAAGGAGGATCTCAAGATCTTTGAGCCAAATTCTTAGTTTCATGGGGCCTGATTTAAATGATTTCATTATTTCTAGAGTTAGCAATATTTTAATGATACGTTTGAGTAGACAGAGAGAGTGATTCATTTCAGTCTCTTAAATAGTGGATGCTTGCATCCTCAAGAAGTGACTCTTAGTTTATCCCAGAGCACAACTAGTTATCACTACACCAAAATAACCTCAAACCAGTTCAGCAGGTGACTCAAGGATTGTTTTCACTAAGCAGATCATGTCTCCCTGCAAGGAGATTGGTAGTAGGATTGTACACCTGCTTTTCAGAAATGCTCACAACTCCAAAAGGTATAGAACCTTTGTATCATTAGAGAAGAAGTGGATTTTTTTTTAAATAAACAATTATAGGAATTAACTAAAAACAAAGTGTACTCCTGTATCACATTGGTCAAAATATCTTTCAGAGGGCTGGATAGGTTCAAGGTGGAAGCTGGTGCCCAGTCAGAGCCATTCCCAGTCCAGACAGGGACAATTCTCTGCCCAGCCTCATAAAATAATGAAAGGAAATACAGGAAGATTCACTGAAACCCTAATTCCATTTTAATTAAAAGCTTTATATCAATATCTATTTCACTTGTAATAGGCAATTTCCTATTTCCAGGTACATTTTAAGGCTTGCTTGAGCTTCAGTGGTGAGGTGTTTTTATTGGTATGCTTAATAGTAGATTTAGATTGCTTTTTGTTCCATTGTAATCCCAAATCCAGATAGAAGAGATACTTTTATGTGGATGCAGAGCAGGGAATCAATGGAGCTGTGCTTGTGTTCAACCCAAGAGTTGTGTTGCATTAGGGCACTTGTACAGGAAAGGCTTATTCTCTCTTCTAAATTTCTCCTTTTTCTGAATTAGTGGTGAAATTTTGGATTTGAGGTCACATTACAGCTTAGTGTAAGGAGTTTCAGCATCACTCAGTGCCAACAAGATCTCAAAGAATCACAAAGAACAAAGCCATCACAAAATCAAAGGGGGGAAAAATTAAAAGTGGGAGGGACAGTGCTCGGCAGCAATCCTTGAATTTTGTGTTTACAGATCTCAGAACACCCTTTCCTTCTGCCTACCTGGCATAACCTCCTGCTGCCTGCTCATACTGTCCCAGAATTGACTGATAGAAATTGTGCTGCTAGGCAAAGGAGAGGAGAATTGGAAAGTCACTCCCATTTATCTTAAATATTTGAACCAGGTGCACCTACATACAAAAGAAAAAAACCCAAAAGGTTGCTATTCATTACTGTATTATTGCCATTGTTTGTTCTGTAATTAGTGATGATAGGTAAGCAAGCTGGAAGGAAAGCAAATAAGAAGTTAGTAAATGGAGCAGCATTCCAAGCAGGCAGAAAAGCAACAAAATGGGACCTGAAAATGACATTGGAAGGATACACTAATCTCTGTTCACTTACTATTTCATTGGCATCTGACTTTCAGATTCAGGGTTTTCCGCCTGAGCACAGTGAGGGGATGGAGCTCCTGGATCAGCTCCAGGCTCAGGTGTGCAGCAAACTGTGCCAGGCCAGTTGTCAGCCATCAATCTGCAAGTTCTCATTGATGAATTACACCAGCAGAGAGGTTTTTACCCCAAGTCTCAAGGCCAATGGAAAGCAGAGGGATTTCCACTGTCATGCCCAGAGATAGAGCCAGTATTGCTGAAGCTCAGTTTTGCTGTTTAAAGAGGGGGAAGGGCTTCCCGGGGGCAGCTTTTACTGAGCTTGAAGCTTTTTCAAGCAAACAGATAATTTTAAAAGCCCATTTCCATCACAGATTGCATAATGTTTGAAAGCATGGAACTTCAGATGTGCAGAGTGTTGTGTGCCATTTCATGGGGCAAAAGAGTAACAAAAGGGGGAAACACAGCTTGGCTGCATTTGGGAAAATGGTCTCTAGCAGGGACCCATGGCTGAAGCCTGTGCTGCTGCTCCCAGCTCACTGATGGCTCCTTCCAATCTTCACTGAGTTTGAAAGCCAACCATCCTCACCTGTCACCCTGTCTCGTGGCAGCCCAGCTCTCACCTCCTCAGTGGACCAGCAGCACGAATGGAGATTAGAATATTCTTCTGGGNAACAAACCCACACACACACAAACCATAACATGTTTTGGGGTTTTGAAAGCCCCATGTTGCAGAGGCTGCCACTCCACCGTGCAATCACCACACCACGCCAGCGCCTGTCCTTGTGTTATTGCACTGATGGTTGACATCGTTCTCAGTCTTATTGCACGTTTTTGGGGGAGGAGAGGAAGGTTAGTTGTCAAAATTATTTGTGTACTGAAAAATGAAGAGAGGAGCTTGAGTGATTTGGAGACAGCCTGGAGGAGGAACTTGTACAACTCTATTTTCCTGACAATTTTAGCTCCATCCTGAACGCACATACCCATTACCTAGAATGCACTTCAATAGATGGCAGGTTTCTAATAGAATTTTTTTTAAATCTCCGTATCTTATCTTCATCTCGAAGTACTCAAACAACTTCACACCTAGTCAACTCAGGCCCTGAGGCTTCTCAAGGGTGAGGACTGCACTCTGATACCTCATCACCCCCGGAGCTGAACAATGGAGAGGTTCAACCCATGGAAAATTCTGTGTTGGGCAACAGTCCCGGCCCACGGAGGTCACAGCAGCTGCACACCTCCACCTCCCACAGACGGCAAAGAAGGCACAGAGCTTTGAACAGCACAGAACACAGGAAAACTCACTGGGAATGGGAATTTTAACAGGATTTGGCTTTCTTCCTACTTCATTCTTGCCCCAAGCAGGGTACAGTCTCCAGTGGGCTCCAACCTTTGCCTTGATGGCAACAGATGTTCTGGGGTTCAACCACTTTGTTGGGGCTTGAAGAGGAGTTCTTTCTTGGTAATTACTCATAGCAAAAACAATCTGCAGAGTCAGCTTTGTCAATGACAGTCCTGAAGGGTTGTCAGCCCCTCCTAGGTCACCTGGTGCACAAAGCATCATAACACATGGTATAATAAAAAAAAAAAAAAATTAAAACAGCTGAAAGAAAACACCATCCAAGGCCCTGGCTCTATTGTGGGGACCTTGTAATTAAATAATTTCAAATGAGCAGCCTAGAATATCACACAAAGACCTGAAAAAAGACCAACAAAGTGATAAGATCACTTATTAGTGCCAAACTTCTGATTTAATTATATATTCCTGCAGCCCTGTTCTCAAGGGAACTGCTTACACAACCACATGGTGAAACAAAAGAAGGGATTAGAACCTGTGGGAGAGAAGCTGGAGAATTTTCTCCCAATTCACAAATAAAAGTCTCCATACATCTGACCAAGGAGGACTCCAAGATTAAAGCACTACAAGGCTGAATAAAGAGTTTTCTTCCTTTTTTTAATGATAGGAAGGTAATAAAATCCTTGTTATCAACCTGAAATGGACCGTCTGACACAGTGCCTTTCTCATTGAGGAAGTGAATATTCCCACCAGGGACAGGGTGCACTGTAAGGGCAGTGTGCCCTAGAGTCACCATCTCTCAACTGTTCTTTTTTATACGTAAGCTCCTTCAGACTTTATCTGTCTCCACACTTTGCTTTATCCCAAATGCCAAATTCAAGCTGGCTGGACAGGGAAGGCTGGGCTAGAACCAGTTCAGCTCACAGGAGCGGGATACACAGGAGAAGGTCTTTACTCCATGTTTTGTGGCCAGACATTTGGACTGCTGCAATGTCTAAGGAGAGGAGTCCCCACCTCACTGTCACTTTTGCAGAGGAGCCACCCGATCTATCTGTCCATGACAAAACTTGTAACTGAGCAGTCAGCTGTGATAACCATCTCACTCTTGCCCACACATTGAGCCTGTTTTGAAACCTTTCTGTTTTGCTCTTTTAGCATTTCTTCCATTGTTTCCTTTTCTTCCTCTGTTATCATCTCCAGGATTCTGTTCAGGCGGTATCTTTTGCCATCTTCCTTATCATAAAACCGATTTACTTGGCCTTTCTCATACCTGTTTCTTCCTGACTGATTCATTTAACCAGTGCCAGCTCCCGGTGGCGACACTGCCATTGCCCCTTATGGGAGCACCCTCACTGCTAAATGCTGTTTTCATACCTTCATCTTCATAGGACTTGTTCCTCATGAACCCCACAGAGAAGTCTTACATTGAACCCTTAAAAATCACCATCTCCAAATTCACATACCAACAAAGAGTCAGCAAAACCTTCCACATCCTCTTCCAACAAACACCACCAGCTCCCACCCTGCTGTGTTGTTGGAACTCACAGACAAAATGGAGACTGACCTCAAAAAGTTTTTCTTTTTCTTTACCCTCCATTTTTGCCCAATTCCAGCATGACAACAGAGCAAATTTTCTTCCCTCATTGGGCCAACTACCACTTAAAAACTGCCAGCTCCAAGCACTTTCAGAAAAATACAGAAACACCCTGTAGGGGTGCCAGCCATGAGCTGAGATGTCTCCAGTAAGCTGGCCAGCCACCATGTAGGGCTCGTGACAGGAGTGCCCCAAGTGCCCAGCAGGTCACCCCTTGGCCCCATCAGAAGTGGATGAACAGGGCAGGGATGCAGCAGGTTTGTGCTTGCCAGAGTCCATCTGGTTTTGCCTTCTCTGAGCAGCCTGCCATGCTGCAGCTCCTAATTTGTGGGGGGATTGGCTCAGAAGTGTCTGCTGCCCCCAGGAGCTGCTCCACCACAAAACTGCAGGCACCCCGTGGCTCTCCGTGGCTGCAGCTGACAGGAGCCAGCAGCCAGGTTTCACACGAGTGAAGCTGCAATCCTGTGATGCACAGAAATGTTGGGCACTTAAAAGCTGAGCACTTAATTACCTTCAGGCTCCTGAGTCACCAAACAGCAAAACACGCAGCGGGTTTTCTCCCAAACTTTGGAAGGTTCTAAAGGTAAAGAGGGTCATTACAAGGGGGTTTAACCAGTAGTCAATCATTCTTAAGGACCAAGGACTTATTAGTTAAAGATGGGATCACAGGTCTAGAGCCTGAGCGCACTCTCAGGAGGAGGCGTTTGCCAGCAAGAGCAGGAGCATCACAGCTCGGTCTGGTCACTCCCCCCTCCCAGGGCGAAGGCGGCCCCAGCACTGCAGAGATGATTCTCTGCCTGTCCAAGATAATCCTATTCAAAGCAACCATCTGTTAAACAACTGGAGAGGGGCCAGCCCACACACTGCAGATCCAAACCTGAATGTTCCCACAACCTGAGGAAGGAGCTCAGGATCAGGAAATGTTTTGAAAAAAAAAGATGTATCACATGAGAAGTGAGAAGAACACTGAACTGCTCTCCAAAGGCAGTGGCCAAGCTACTGTTTATTCAAGAGATGCTTCGAAGCTTTACAAAAAATGCCATTTGCATGTGAGGCAGACCCTGCTCCCTGCAAGGAGCAGCTAAGGGCAGTCCATGGAGCTGAGCACAATGGGGTACCTGGGCCCTGTGCTCCCATCCCTCCACTGTCAGGGTGGAGGCAATGTGTGCCAGCCTGTCTGGGTACCACAAGGCCGGGGAAACTTTCATGCTCCATCACCAGTCCCAAAATGAGCTCAGCACAGCTTTTTACCCCACCCTGAGCCCTCCACCCATCTGTGCAGGGATTTGGGCCAAAGGCTCCAGGAAAGGACCCCAGTGCAGATTGACCCTGGAAATACCCCCCAACACACCCATCTATGAGGAACCTTTTGGGTGGTTGTTTGGCTATTTAAAGGAAAAATTCTGTGTTATGACAAACAGACAGTTTTCCCCATTTATTAAATGCTCATAATTTGTTTTAATGGTTTCTCTAAACAAGTAGACTTTTTTCTCGACTCTTTGAGCTTTTAAATGACACAACTGTTATGTTAAAAGGGAAAAGGGTGATGATTTACATTTGGAGGGGGGCGGGGGTGGCCGGCAGGCAGAGGGACAGCTGCAACCCGTCGGACGTGGCTCTCCTCCACACAGATATTTTGTTTGCACCATTGCAGCAGCCTGGGTCTGTCAGTGCCCTCAGCACCAGCTGTGCCCTTGGTCACCAGCACACAGGTGGTGGCTGCTCCTCTGTGTCCAGCAGGGACATATCCTGGAGTCCACAGTGGTGCAGCCAGACTGAGCCATCCTGTCCTGTGCATGAAGCCCATGGAAGATGGGAAGTATCCCCTAAAACCTGTGTGAGCTTCTCTGGACCGTAACCGAGCCAGCATCCTTGGCTAACGCCAACCTCTACTTGCACCTGGGGAGAACCAATGTGAAAATCAGACACTCTCTACATTTTCAACTTACAGTTAATATCAGAAAGCAGTTGGCATGCTTGGCTGCCTGCATAGGAAGTATGGCCAACAGAGACTGTATGGAAATCAATGAATTATACAAAATAGCAATAACTGTACTCATGATGAACATTGAAAATACTGCTACCTCACCTACAAGTGGCAAACCAGATGAACAAGCTGCACTTGCTTTTCTTTTAGGTAAAAAATTCATCTCTTCAGGAGAAGGCTCCCAGCCTTTGGTGCCAGCTGGGGGAATCTTTTCACTCACACATTTCCTTCAACCTCTTCTTCTTGTGTGTGGGCAGATTCCTCACCTCTCTGCAGCAAAAACTAGAAAAGAAGATAAAACAATTTTGTGTGCACAAGCCCCAGAAATTAATTTTTTCAGGAAACTTCTTTGGATAGCAAACACCTGACTCAGGATTTTCAAAAGCTGTAGAGCGGGTTGGGTTATCTGATCACCCACAGGTATTTGGGTGGCATCTGTTGTGGTTATTTCCTTCATATGTACATAATCTTCAGGAAGTATGGAGCTATACAGCCAGGGGATGAATTCCAAAGAATATACATGAAAGAAACAGTATGTCACACTTATTTACAGAGGAGAAAACAGGAGGTTCTTCATGTCCCAAACTTTGTAAAAATTAATGCCAGCTTGAACCTCCAGATGATAATGCAAAGGATGCACAGACCCACTTGAGAGCTGATTGCCCTGCTCCTTGTTTTCTTTTTTTCTTCTTTTGCCTCTGGTTGTTGTTTTTCAAAACTCTAAAATGTTTGTACAAAGTTCCATCTTGGAAGCCCAGCAGAATAAACAAGAATATACATGAGGCGCAAGAAAAGCCAGCAGACGGGAAAGAGATTTCTCCTTTTTTTCAGTTTATGGGCGTAACCATTGTAGCTGCTGAAAATATGCACAAAAATAGCTATAAACCACACACAAGAGTCATTAAAATTTTCCACCTATCCTTACCAGCAAATCAGGTACCCATTCAATATAGTCTCAAGAAAAATTTGCAGTGAATCCTTATAAAATAATTAGGAAGCCAATAAGCCTAGATTCAGAGGGGTGAATATTTTTCACAGCCAAAGGTGTCCTTCCAAATCTATCAGGGATTGGAATACATTGGTGAGGTATCCCAAAAAATCCCTTCTGAACTCCACCTTGGAGTACAAGGGCCAAGGTGTTCCCTCAGAGAAGAGCACCCAGATGCTGAAAGGTAGATCCTGCATGAAAATGAAGACCCAGAGCTGCCTGGGGGTTGCCCTAGGCTTGAGAAAGCAAGGACTGGCTGAACAACAAGAATTCAGTTTGGAAAAAAAAAAAAAGAAAAGCCGAAACTCGATCTTCAGTATTGAGTCCTGTTCCAAATTGACGCAAAACTAAAATCTTTCTCTGAACAGCTCTGAGGAAAGTCTGATGTGCTGGGGGAAACTCTGCCTCATAGAGAGGATCTTCAGCCCACAGCTACAACACCAGGGAATGCTTGTGTTTCATAGTAGGCCACACAGAGCAAGTGTATGAACAAGGAGGTTTGGCAGACAAGTGTAGCCCCTGTCAGGCTGTTTAGCTTTCTGGCCTTTGTATGCTTTAAGAAGAGATGCTACTCTATCCCAGCAGACCTTTGCTAGTGCAAGCTGCATTAAAAAAAATAATACATTTCTTAAAAAAAAAAAAAAAAGCCCAAACAAATAAAAAAAGAAAACTTCCTGATTCAACTGAGTACTGTGTTTCAAATTTTAAAACATCCTTATAAAACCTCACTCCCAACCAGCTGTAGAGGTTTTACAGACCATATACAGAAATGCAACCTCTGCAAGCTCCTTGCACCCATGGACCTCTGGCCACAGGGGTGGATCTGCTGATCCTCCATAGTCTTTCTCTGCTCACCAACGTCCTTGAATGTACCTGCAGGAGTAGCTTGCCTGGCATCTCTTTTCCTTCAGTCTTTGTGAGGAGCTGCCTGGATGGCTGGAGTGCAGTAGAACACCCTGGTGTAACCCCAGGCCATGGGGATCTCCGTGTTCAACCTCATTCTTCGGGGCAGTGGCCAGACCTTCCTATGAAAAAGAAGTAAGACATTTTTGCCAAAAGTTTCCAGTCTGCAGTCCAAACAGGTCTCCTTGTGTCCACAGGCGCTTACAATTATGGAAGCATCCTATTTGTAGACGTGGTGCATGAGGACATGGTTTCGTGGTGGACTTGGCAGGTTTAGCTTTACATTTGGACTCAATGATCTTAATAATTTCCAAACTAAATGACTCTATGATTTCCAGCATGTAACTCAGGAGTAATAACTGTGCAGAAGGCCATATATCTATGAATTCTACCCACTTTTGACACAAGTGAACATCACCAGACTTCTGATCTTACACCTTCCTACCCACACAACATGGAGAGAGCACTCACATGACTGAGAGACACAAGCAAGAACAGTAATTACCTCCCTTGCCAGCATCTATTTGGACAATGCAAATGCCATTAGCACAAACCAAAATAACATGGGTAATCTTGGCTCTACTGAAGTCAGTGGAAATGTTACCCTTAGTTTCAACAGGGCCAGGTTATTTCCCATCTTCTACACAATTCAGTTGCTTCATACGCAGTCTTCCACCTACTCACAGAATCCAGATGGTCCTGAATGAAAGAAAATGTCTGGCATATTTACAGCAGGCAGGCTGCAGTACACACAGAGTGAGAAATAGAGTCATTGATGTTCTGAGTGCACCATTCTTCAGCTAAATTAAATCAAATTTATAGTAGTTCTATTTGGAGAAACACTGTGATAGACCAACTTTCAGTAGCTTATAAACAAACCAAAGCAAAGATGCTCTGCACTCCTCAGAAGAGAAAGAGTCCTTCACAACACTACAGGCACCTATCAGTAGTTAAACTGGAATCAAAGTTAATCCCTGGATTTCTAGCCTCACATGGTTATTAGGGTAGATATTAAAGTTTAATAGAGCAGACTGCATGTGATACAGCTAGAGTAACAGGCCAAGGATTAGCATTTCAAATTATGAGTTGTGATTGCATCCAGTTCTGAATTTCCTGTAAACTACAAGAGAGCAAAAGAGATAACAGCAGTGCAATGGGAAAGCAAAGATCACTGTGTGGACAAGAAAATGATATTTTATCCAGCAGCCAATGTAAAGACATACAGATTACCCAAATAATCAAGTTAAATCAAGTGTGTTTTTCAAGACAGTGGTTTATAGACCTGTATTCACAGAATATCCATTTTTTGCAGAAACAAGAGAAATTACTTCAAGAGAACCAGCTTGGGATGTGGGATGCTATTAGTCCCAGCTCTGCTATTGTCTCACATGGCCTTAGTGTGTGTTATTTTAGGATACAGGATCCCAAGGAACTGCAGGAATTCTGTGTCTTGGTCACATGGGCATTCATGGGCCTTGAGTGTAACTCCCCAAGATTGCCTGAAACTTCAATAAGGCATTCCTAAAAATGAGAAAAGCATTTCCACGGTTCCTATATGCAATGTATAGCTTTATGCTATGACTAATGCCTCATTATTTCTGAATTGAGAACATTTCCCTTCTAAAGCAAATAACTGTGCGTAATAATAAACCAGTAATTGCACAAACAAATAAAGGTGAATCAATGCTGCAGACCCTGGAGTCAAGGATTGTTCCTTCCTCTGTGTTTGGACAATGCCCAGCACAATGGAATTCCAGACCTAATTGTGGCCTTGGGGCACAACAGCACGGGCAGTAAAACCAACCATGTTTTCTTGCAAGGATCATCCCATCCCGAGCCCCGCATTGCTTTCCAATATTTTAGAAAGAAAAAGAAGAAAAGGCAAGGACCTAAATTTAGTCCTTGCTAAGAAAATGTGTGACTTTTGGCTGGCTCATGCTTCTCCTTGAAGTAGCCTTGCAGAGAAACTCAATTCTGGTCACAGACATACACAAAAAACCAGCAGTGGATATTCAGGCTGAAAGCCCAAATTAATCTGTGGTGTAATTGCACTGTCTTCCTGAGCTTTCTGCTCATACCTGCCAGATGGGATGCAGATACTTTAGTGTTTTTGCCTGGCATCACTCAGTTCTTGAACTGGATTTTAAAAATGGCATTGAGCTGGTTGTGCCATAATTGGTCTTTGTGGTGATTGACACCTTTCTGGTGCTTGTGAGATAATGCCCTCATAATGCCGGCCACAGGTCAGCTCAGTCAGCAGGCAGGGAAAAGGCAGAGGCTCCTTCCAGGAGAAATCTCTTTCTGCCTCATTCCCTCTCTCCAAGTACAGGATTAGTTTTTCAACACACAAAAAAACTTGGGACCAAACCCCTGCATGAGCAAAAATCATTGTTCATGCAAAATTATGAGAGCAACTTTTACAATCCATCTGGAAAAAAAAAAAAAAAAAAAAAAAAAAGAGAAATATTTACAACATTTGTAGATGCCAGAGCCTAAAAACCAGGAATCATAAATCGGCTTTCCAGCAAGGAGATCCACAGGCTGCTGCAGCTGACACCTCCAGCTTCTTTTAGGTCAAGCACATCTATGTTCATTCCACACTTCTGACAGCCACTCCTTTTGCAAAGCTGACTCAATATTTATTGGGATAACCTGGGTGAGACAGACAAATCTATCATTTTTGAACCAATTTGTCTGCTCTGTGATCAAAGATGTTTCGATGTCATTAAGACTTTGGAACATTATTATTTTTGAGACAAGATAAATGTCACAGATACCAAGTTGCTGGATGATTTAATGGTTAAATTCAACATTTTTTCATCTCCACCCATTCCACAAGATTTTTGGATTGCCTCCAAGCTGAGTTCATTCTAAAGTGTTCCCTCATTTTAGTTTTGTCCTTCTGCAGAGGACTGCACATCCCAAACCTAACAGAAGATTTGGCAAAAATCACTCTCCTTGTTTAACATACTTACAGAAACTATAGGCTAGCTAGATCTCACTACATACACTGTGTTTATGCAAACTAATTTTATAGAGGAACTTGAAAACATTAATATCTTTTCTCTTTGTCAGTCCCATTCCGGTGCTTTTCTGGATACATTTCATGTTGGTTTTTTAAACAATAATATGAATTATCTGACTTTGTCTCTTTTCCACAGGGAAAAAAAAAAAAGAGTTATATTTGGCCTAATTTGTTCTCATCAAAGTCAGTGGCTAAGAGTTACCCATTGCCTGACAAATTAATTGTCTGGAAAGTAATCCTGATCACCACCTTGTCTCCTTACACTGCACCAGAATGGAGGGGCTTCTCTCATCCCATCAGCAATCAGCAGGTTCAAGATGATACCACACAGTATTTTGCAAAAGAAAAAAAAATCACACTATATAAAGCTATTTTTGCTTTGGAGCTTTTATTGGCCTGTAAAATATTTTTACATTTATTACGCTTTTAATGAGAACTCCTAGAACCAAGCCTGGTGTAAATAATGAAAACAACACTAGTAAATGTCCCCATAAACCTCGCACCAAGCCTTTGATGCTAATTTGCAGGCCTGGCGTCCCTTCCCTCCTCCCACCACCTTCTGCAGCAGGGCAACGGCCCGACCCAAAATGCAAGATATCCAACAGGAAAGGCATCCTGCAGGTTTGCTGCTCCCTGCCCAGAGCTGCCGCAGGTCCGGGAGGGAGGAAGAAGCCAGGCTGAGCAGGGAGCAGCGCTGCCATCTCTGCACCCCTCGGTCCCAGCAGCTGCAGCGTCTCCATCCCCAGCAGCTCCGCAGGCACCGACCGCTGCTCCCGCTGGCCTTGGACTAAGGGCTCTCCTTGTTCTAGGAAGCTGTGTGTCACTTGCTGAGTCATTTCATTAAGATCCTCAGACAAGTCTGAAAATCTTGGAAGCACCTTTACAATTCCCGAGTGCTTGGCAGCAGCCTTTACAAATCCCAGCATTTCTGGCTTAGATGACACCACCCAATGCCCAGGGGAATGCAGTGGCGCTGGTCCCTGATTCTCTCTCTCTCCCTCTGATACTCTGATTTTTTTATGTAGGTGGGACCTGAAGACAACACCATAAAAGAGTTCAAGGGTCCATTTTGGCCACAAAATTCAAGCTCACAGCTAGTGCACAGACAAAATGCAAGAGGTGATTGTCCTGTACCACCTTCCATCTCGGGCTACAGGTGCTTCTCCAAATACCTGTAAATTAATTTAGTCCCATCACACTCCAAGATCATGATGCACAGGACAGAAAGAGAGCACAGTCAGGTTTTGGACTGAGCCCAGAAAGCACCTTGAATTACCAGGACACAAGGCTGGACCTTGAACTGACTTCCAGTTCTGTGCTTAAACCCCCACACAATACCTCCTTCATTCTCTCCTGCAACCCTGACCACAGCATAGCTGTATTTTGGGTGAAATCCAACAGAAAAAAGCACAAAGCCTGCTGATGAAACACAGATCAGCACTCCATGGCAGCACATGATGCACACTGTGTTGCTGCACCCCGGCAGCAGCATGGGCTGCAGTGCTGCACAGAGCTTTTGGTGATTTGTTTCCTGGCTCAGGCACTTTCCAGCTGGGTTTGCACTGCACTGTGGATGTTCCCTTCAGCACCTCCAATTCAGCACACACAGATTAATTCTGACACATGGACTGATGGCTTCAAAAACAAAAAAAATCACAACTCAAGGGGCTGTGTCCCCTTTTCCCACCATGGGACATCCTTTTCAAAGCCATGAAGAAATGCAGGACTGCTGCAGCTTGTTTCTGCAGCCCTGACTCCCAGGCTGATGCCATTCACAGATGGTTAGAAATGGCTGGCTGCAGCAACTGGGACTCAAATTCCTGTTCCTACCAGAACTATCATTTCTGTGCGCTATCAGTTACAAATAGCACATTGGTTTTTTCTTTGCTATTTAATCCTCTCAATTCCAGGGCCAGATCCCATAAAAATTCCTTCCAGTATCTGCATCACAGAAACACACCCAAACCTTAACAAATCGCTTTTTACAGGGCTTACCAAGCCCTGCTGCAGGGGGCTGTGCTCGCTCCAGGTTGGGTCAGTATATCTTTTTTGCCCCCAGCTTTCCTATGACGTTTCAATTGGAGCTGTCTCTTAGTCCCCATCCGAAAACACTTTGTGCCAGTACAGTGCTCTTTCAACTTACATCGATGCATCCCACCCACGTCAGCTGGATTTCACTAGGAAATTAAGATAGAAGAGCTTTGTGTTAGACTAAATTCATATTTCAGGTTTTCTTTGGGATCCTCCTGGTAGGATTATTGTTGAATCCGTTCAAGAATCAGGTTTTTTATCTGAAACTAATGACTATTCATTCATGAACTTTGCAAAATGTCATGTAATAAAGGAAATAGTAAAAAGTTATGATAATGCACCATGATAAGTCATATTATCTGAAAAAAAAGCAAAAACACACAAGAGTTTCAAGTACACAACCACTGAATGTGGTGTTTCACAGTCTCTGTGAAATGAAGGGAAAGGAGAAAAACTATCAGTGTCCATAAGGATGACTCAGGACATAAGAAAACCAATGTGGCATTTTGTGACATTCCCCACGTGCAAACTGAAGATGCCACTGAGCCCCCAGGAGCACTGCCCTTACAAAACATTTCGTTGAGCCTTCTCATCACATGGACACCCCACCTGGTGCTCCTACCTTCACAACAGGGGGAAAAAAAGCTCTTTATACCAAGTTTAAAAACACTGCATTAGGTTTTTTTTGTAGCCCAAAAATACCCTTCAGTATCATTTCCCCAGCCTTCGACGGGGAAAGCGGCATTCCCACAAACCAAGAGAGGAGGCACGGGAAACGCAAAGGGGTTTCACATTGCCTGGCCCAAACCCAGCCAGAGTGGGCCAGAGGCAAGGAGAGAGCCTTTCCCTCACCAGATGTGTCCAATAAGGGGCAACCTAAAACTCAGCCCTGGTGGGATCCAACTCCACCCTTAAGCAGGGGCAGTGTTAACCATCGAGCGCGGCTTCTCCAACGGGAACGCTGCTGCTCTTGCCACATAAATCAAACCGGCTGAGAGATCAAAACCTTCAGCAGAACCAGATGGCTGCATATGGGGCAGACAATGCACGTGCTCGCCGTGCAGGCAGCCCTTCTGCAGCTCCTGCAGCACTGGAGATGCAAGAAGTCTTATTTATTCCTGCAGCCTCCCCAGGTTCGTGCTCTCTGTAGGGACAGGAACGTTGCCACAGGGAAAAAATTGCATGTGCCAGTCAACAAGGTAAAAGTACACAGTGCAGGCACAGAGGGATGCACAGGACCCATGAATATCTGCCACAAACAGCCCAGAAATATTCTTTCCTCACATGTTTCCAGTAGGAAAAATCCTCAAAGGGAACATTGGCACTGAATCCCATAGCACCCCTCTTCCCATGGCACTTCTGGGAAGTCTCTGGCTAATCCTCTGAGTCATGTGGGACTGGGAAAAAGTTGGCATCTTCAAGGACATTCATATTCCTAATTCCCTAGGTTGGTGCCTATGTCATGCAACCTGGAAATCTGTCCCACAGCTGTCTAAGAAAAGAGCTGTGACATTGTGGAATGTGCAAAACTAATTAATAAAAAAGCAATAAATGAGACATGTAACCTAAGTATACCAACCAGCAGGTAACTTCTAGATGGCAGATTTGGTGTATGCCATTTCCTCAGCCTGGTAAGGGCCAGTGGCAGCCAGGGAAGGCACAATCAGCTGGAGAGACCTGTCTGTGCTCTGTGCCTGGTGCTGTGCCACCCCCGCCCCCTCACAGCCTGTGTGGGGCTGGTCCTCACCACGGGCCATGCACCCTGACAAAAGCACCTTTGAGACAATGACACCGAGACACATAGACCTGTTCCTCCCTTCCCTGGATGTGTCTTTCGTTTGATTGTGGTGCATAGAAAGGAACAAGCGAGGGCTTGCTGCTGCCACAGTGATGGATGGCTCCGGGCAGGGATGAGTGACAACCTCCCAGCACAGAGAGCTCGTGGCAAACGGCCCAGCCCGCCAAGCTCCACTGCTAAAGAGGTGGAGCTGCAGTGCACAGTGGGGACCACTTACAGGCAGTTTGATTTCAGCAGTCTGAGGCCCCTGGAAAAGTACTTTCTGGGAAATGCAAGATGTATGGAGAGCTTCAGCAGGGACACACGTGCATCACACAGAGTGATCTTGTCAAGGGAGGTGACAAGCAGGCTCACAGAATCCCTGGTTGTTCTTCAAAGATGGGTTGTAGGAGCTCACAGTCCTTTGTGATTGCTTTAAAGCACCATCAGTATCTAGTTCAGTGTGCCAAACACAGAGCAGCTTTTTTTTAAAATAAATATAAATATGATCTTTAGGGAACTGGCAAGTATTCACAGAGAAAATGGGGATGGCATTGATTTACTAACAGTTGAAATTTCAATTTAGATTGATTTCCATTAAACATGCCAAAGGATATGGGGGGTTTATGTTTTTTTTTTTCCTGAAAATAAGATCTCCATGTCATGTGAGATCTAAGAATTCACCAAGAAAAGAATAACTGTGCTTCAAAGTTATTTACTTCACATTTTATTTCAAAGCTATTTAACCTGTTGTACACAGGAACTGCTTCAAACATTCTTTTTTTTATTACTTTATTCAGAAGGCTGTTTAACAAAGCAAAGAACATTTAAGGAATGAGGGATCTTTTCTAACTCTTAGGTGCTACTAAAAAAAAACACAGAAGAAATTGACTCATATTCTTTTCCTCACACCACATTTGAGCAAAGAACTTGTACAGGAGCCCCCAGAACCCAGCCCAGACCTGTCTGCTGGAATTCAAACATTCTTATTCACCCACTTTCTATTCTTCAACAAAAGCAAAACAAAACCAGAATTTCCCCACAAAGCACTCTGCGGTCCTGGAGAGCTGATGCCTGCTCAGGACAAAAATAAGTAAATCAATAAATGAAACTTTTCTTTTTTTTTTAAGCACATCCTGTATCTGCCATTTCCAGATACCTTTGGGCTTGGTGAATCATCCTGACATTGAGATGTCAAAAGGTGACAAGCTGTAAAGTTCGGGATGGAGTTTGGAGAGATGGAAACCAGTAGCAGTTTCACCAGGTGCTGTTGGGTACCAAGACTGAGGGATAATTTTTTGCCAAAGGAATGTTGCCTCACCTGCAAAATGCCATTCCTGTCCTCATCAAAAAGCCAGGAAACAACACCTGGAGCAGGGCAGCAGCACCACCCTCCCTTGCTACCCCCAGCACAGCTGCACAGGAGGGAGCCCAGTCCTTGGGGCCATTGCAGTCTGTTTCTGGGTGCTGGTGGCTTTTTTCTGTCTGGGAAAGGGAAGATTTGTTCTAGTTCTTGATTCTGGAGCAAGGAGTACGTGCAATTTCCCACCCACCACCAGAGCCTAAGCCTTGAACATGGAACACCCATGGTTCAACAGCTCTGGAAAACATTCATTTAGAGAGAGAAGAAGGTTGTTTCTGGAATAGAAATCCTTTCCTACGTCTTACCTCATTATTCAAAAAAGATTTCTAATTCATGCTTAATTCAACTCTCCCAGCACTCCCCCAAAGCCACATTATCTCCAGGTCCCACTCCTTAGTGCAGCTATTGCAGGCTGAAAACCCAAGCCCTGCCCCAGCAGCTTTTTTTCTTAGCTGCTTTGCAAACATTTGCCATAGATCACTCATTACACTTACGACAACCCTGTGTGATCGTTTCTTAAACCACTGCCAAAGTCATCTGCAGGGGAACTCCAGGCAGGCAGGTATGGGAACACAGAGCTTCCTGCTTGTCCAGAATTCTACAGTGACTTCTCACTCTGAATTCCCATCCATTGCACCTTGTCCTCAATTTCCAGCAACAGTCTTTGCTCTGAGGCATGCTGAACATCCATATGGTACAAATATACTTAGTGGAAAACCACGGCACATCTTAATTATCAACACCATCATTTCAGAAGGACACAGCCAAGTTTATGGCGAAATCCCATTACAGCATTAAACACAGATAGCTCCTGTACAGCAGGAAAGGAAGAGAAAATGGATAGAAACCAAGTCATTTAATCGAAAATGCATTATCTGATTGAAAAAACCTGTTTCTGCAGCAGCTCTTTGGGCACAGGTGAAGTTAATGAAAAGAAGGCTCCCAGAGTACACGTGTGACTCTTTAGGCGACAGTAATCAAGCCGAGGTGCATTTCCTGGGGATTGGGAGCCAGCTGAGAGGAGCTGTTGTGCCTTGGGTCATTAAGTGCAGCCAGTCAGTCATCGACTGCACCATTGCCATTACAGCCAATATCCCTCAGCAGAGAAAACAACCCTGTCCAGCTCAAAGAGGGAGAATCTTGAGGATTTTGCCCCTTCTGCACCATTCATGGAGCTCATGGGATGTGTGCAAACCTGACAGAGCAAACCGCTCCACTGATGCTTCTTGCAGTGTGTGGTGACAACACCATTTGCAAAGCTGGGGTTTTGACCTAAATAAGCAGTTTGCCACACTGAGGAATCCGTAGACATCCTTTTGTTTCCCTGGAGTCACTGGAAAAGGGCGTTTGCTTTCACTGTCCTACAGCCAGAATGACGTGGTTTGTTCATCCCTGAGTTTGTTCCCTTAAAGAAGTGCTGTAAGAGCCTTCAGAAATAGTTTAGGAGAGGCAGCAGCTGCTAATTTAACTATGCTTTTTTAGTAAATACCAGAGTAAATAGACATAAATGTACAGTGTTTAAATAGCAACAGCCCTAAGGCGTAAGTAAATCATCTTTATCCTCTTTTAACTAAATGGTTTCTGAGGGGTAGGGAGGGTTTTGCACATAAATATGTATCTTAACAAATATTCAGCAGAACCCTTTGAATTTATGTCCTGCTTATGCAAAGAGAAAAAGAAGTCTTCCAATTCCCAAGGCCTTTGGAGACGAAAGGAGGGGCAAGCACAAGGTTGCACAGTAGGAAAGCTGCACTTGGCACAGAAAATAAATGTGTTCTCTGGTCTCAGCATGGGTCCCACCGAGACCAGGTACCTGCCAAGGACAGAGCATAGCAGGATGGCTCCTCCCCACAGTGTGTGAACTGTGCCCAGTCTGCAGATGGTATCAGCACTTGTACTCCTCTTCTATCAGTGTGAAATCTAACATGATTCACAGCCCAAACATCACTCTTCAGGCTATAATTAAGCAGAATTCTTGTTGCTGGTTTGCAATCTGATTTTAGGAAGGAGAGTGATGAGATTGGGGTTGGAGTCTCCAAGTGGCTTTGATGGGAGCATATTCACATCACATAATTGCATCCCAAAACTGCAGGAACAGCTTCTTAAACCTCCAAGGCCGTTTACACTGAGCCTTATTCATCTTTCACTGTGTTTGTATTTATCTTTAGAAAGTAAAATGATGCTTCACAAACAAAATTATAATGATTAGTACTTAAGCAACCCATTTGATCCTGCAACCTCCCCAAGCATTTTCCTCACTCCCACCACTCCCAGCCCAGAGTCCCAAGGCATGAGGAGGTGCAGCACCTACTGCTGTGCAGAGGGATGCTGGTGCCACCCTGTGATCCAGCCCCAGCTTGGGCATGTCTAATAGAAATATCTCCGAACATCCACAGGTTTTCACCAGTGTCTGCACTTCCTGCCCCCCCCTCCCCTGCACTTCCCTGAGGAAGCTTGTTGGGGAGATGGTGAGATTTTGAAGGAGAAACGTTTTGAAGGAAAAACATCATGGGGATGTTAGGAAGAGGACAAAGGTCATCTTACACTGAGCCTTATTTCTGTCCCACAAAAAAGTAGTTGTCACACCCTTGTGGTTTCCTAGAGGGTGCACCATGTCTCACTTCTGCCAAAGAAAGGCTACTCTCACATGCATCCCAAGTCTAAGGACACTGGTTTCTCTCTACTTAAATTATCAAGCAGCACAAATGGCCAGGATCAGGGCAGGGAGTTGTTAAACATGCTCAGCCCCCAGCAAACCCTGGTGCAGAGTGAAGCCCTCAAATGCACATGGTGCCAAGAATGAATATTCAAGAATGAATGAGAAAACATCTCAACAGAAGCAGTGATAAGATCTGAAGCCCCATCAAGTGTAAAAGTCTTCAGAAACATGGAGGGCAGATGGAGATTTAAAAATGTGGGTGCAAGCAAAAAGGAAGAGAGGTGCAAGGGATCTTTGTCTTGGGAAATGCCTGGCTCCAGAGCACTGGGTGTTTACCAACTCTGTTGGATGCAGTCTCTAGCCCTGTCTCACAAAATCTGAGTGCAGCTCAGTGGCCCCTCAAAACTCCTGGCATGAATTATCTGTCCTTCAGGAAAGCCTGCTGATAAATCACTGGAACCCATTTTCTTTCTGGAGCTCAGTAATTGTTACAATCTCTCCCTGTGCCCGTGAGGGCTGGGTTTCTCATTAGAATCTCAGTGAGCTGAAAGATGTGTAAACAGGTGTAGCTACAGAATTTCCTACTGGGTACACATCTGAGGAGGCTCCAAAGCATAAATTACTCTTTCTAAAGTCAGTTTTAAATCATGCTCACTAACAGTCATCTCCTGCCCTTGATCATTGCTCCTAGGATGGCAATAGGAGTTTCACATATGGTTTGAGTGAAGCATGAGCCCTTCAATGGCTCCACATCCACCTGTTTCAGATTGTGTCATAGGTACACACTTAAGCATTTCATTAACATTTCCCTTTTTTAATGTTAACCCAAGCCATGCTAACTCTACACATGTATCTGGAAGCTTGCAGCAGAAATGCAACTTGCACCCAAACCTGGCGCATTCCAGAGGCACCAGAGTGTGAAGCTGGTGGGTAAGCAAGGCAGCTCTGAAGTATTCCTCCTGAGAACAGGATGTTTTCTCCTATTTAAAAGAAATGAGAACTCTGTGGATGCATGATGTGCAGTTTTAAAGATCCAGCCCTAAATGTAGAGATTTGGAGTATCATCATTCTCCTGTGAAACACACACTGTGCTCAAGGATCTCAGCTGCATTCCAAGGCCAGACCCGTGTTACTGCTTTTTCCTCATCAAAGCAGAACTGCACCCCTTCTCTATTATTTTGTGAGCTGGGAGGGTCCTTGCTATTTCACAATTGCTTTAGGAAAAGGAGTACAGTACCTGTGATGGAAAGAGCCACCCATGGCTGTGCCTTTGTTCCACGAGCAGCAATGTTACCCAGCAGCACAGCTCCAAAGCCTGGCTGGGAGCTGAACAGGTTTTAGCATGTTTTTTCATCTCATTTTTCCTGTCTCCTTTCAGTTGGAAGCTCAACTGTCAAGATTAAACCATCCACCTGTGTGGCATACCCCAGCATGGCTGAACTTGATAGATCTGCACAGTTGGATTCTGCAGCAAAGATCACAGATCTGAGACGTACACATTGAGAATAGTCTACTAATCTTTCCTTCCTCCACTCCTCCCCTCACAAGAAAAAACCCAAACCCAAACATGTGTTTTTCCTCGTGGTGCTTTCTTTTTAAGGTATCTCCTGTCAACGATGTCATGATGGAAATTCTCAAGGAATTCTCCAGGGGAAGCCTTTGAAAAACTAGGATTGCTGACTGGGATCATGTCTTATGCACGGCATATTGCAGCACTTGAGAACAGAAATGTAAAAATAATAAAAATAATAAAAAATTATTTGGAATGGGAGGAAATAAGAGAAAAGTCAGCTATGCAAGACACAGGTAGGCTGTTCCAGGTCTGAAACCTCCAAGCACAGTTAGGAAATAGTGAAGAACTCTGAAGAAAAAGGAAGAGAAATGCATGAATGGTGCAGGGCAAAGTGGGCACAAATACCAGGTTGTGCCACAGGAAAACCCAGAGGTGAAGAAGGTGCAGGCAGACGATTTGGTGCTTATGAATTTTAGAGCAAGACATCCATCCACCTGTACACTGCTGCCCTCTTCATCAGAAAACATGGCAGAAATGACACAAACTGCTCAAGGACCTTAAATCCCCCCTAAAAAAACCCTTAACATTCAGACTTCTCAGGTCTGGGCTTGGAGCAACACGTATTGCTCAGCAATTCCTCTACAAGGTGTTTTCTCCCTGTTGTTCTCCAGTATTACTACCACACCACCTGCTATTTAGTTTTAGTTGTAAAATCTGGTGCATTCAAGTCCACCTTCAAACCTGTGTGATAATGCTCCATGGCATTGAGTTCTGTCTCCAATCTCCTTTCCATTCCTCAAACCAGGCTGCTGCCTCTTTATCTTTTACCTCATCTGTTGAACAAATGTCACAGCCTCAGTTATTAGAAATATTTGAGCCTGACAGCTGCAAATACTCAGAGGCAACTCTACGTGCAGAGAGCTATAATTAGTTGGAGCATTTAATTTTGTTTTTAAATCACTGAGATCCAGTATTGGAATCTCTGCAGACACAGACAATCAATACAGACAGTGTGACTTAGCGAGCTTTACGGTCATTATTTTCTGTGTATGAAAGGATAACTAATACACCCTGCCTACAATGACATATATTGTATTGCACAAGAAGGGATTTTGCTTCACTAAAACTCAGAGCTGGATACATCCACTCATATCAACTTTAGCAGTGATACCACACTGAGAGCAGCAGTCAAAAAGTACCCCTGAGTGAACAGAAACTACAGGCTTGGGCTGAAAAAAAAATTAGTGCATAATAATTACTTAGTGATTGCTGCAGGGTGCACTAAAAACATCAACTGGAATCTCTAATGTTGCCTAAAGTAGGTGTCTCTCATCTCTCCTGTCTTATGGAGGGTCAAGGCACAGAAATACCCCTTTTGCTGAAGGCAAAGAGATGGAGTTTGAGTTTACAAGCCCCAGCCTTACATCTCATTATATAAAGCAGTTCAGAGTTCCTTGGTATTGTCAGTAAATAAAAATTTCTTATTTGTTGCACTTCCTGCAGTTTGATTTCTCTGACTGGATGCAGCCTTCTCCAGAGCTTCAGACCACCACCCCACCTCCCTGTCCATACACAATAAATCCAGGAAATTTATCTTCCCTTCTTCTACAGCCAAAGAAGCAGCAGAGTAAGCTCAGAACAGAACTTCTCCAAATAGCCCATCTTCAAATAATTCCAATCAAACTTAGGAGTAGATCCCAATTTCCTCTCCCAATTTAACACATTCTTCACTTTGCTGTCTTCCAAGGAGACCTTTCAGAGCTAGGATATCACAAGAAAATATCTGGTCATCTCTGTTTCTGCATTCATGACTGATGTACCTGTATGGGTTGTGTAATGTTGCTTTGGGTTTCCAATTGTGAGATTAATTCATTTATTTGAAGATAATACAGTTGAAGTAATAAAAGGAAGAAGACAAAGGAGCAGCAGCCTATAAAATCATTACACCCTAGTAGTTTTATTGATAAGGATTAGGAGAAATAGCAGGAAGGCAGAGAAGGAATAATATTTAGTTCAGATAATAAAATTATATGAGCTGCCATATTCATAATGTTAAGCAAGACCTGAGGGAAGCTTAACTTGAAAGCAGGTGGATTCTTTTCCTTTGGAGAACATGAAAGATTACTGTAAATGTCTTTTTACGCAGCTGCCTCTTCAAACACAGTCACAAGAAATTAGCCAAAGGCCCATTTTTCACCACATGGTCTGACACACACAGCAGTGTGGGGATGGAGCCTTTATTGCTGCCTCTGCTCAGAGCAGGGCTCGGGGATGCTATTTTAGCACATCAAAAGTTTGAGGGGGTTGTGTTGTACCAGCTCCTTGTCTCTGTCCTGCATCCTGTGGCTCAGGCACCACGGTTTGGCTGTTAGGGCACCACAGGCAGCCCCAGCTGTGGGAATCACAGGCTGATGGACAGGGTCAGGGCATAAATATGTAATGATATATTAAGATAAATCCACTGTTCCACTGCTCTTGGAACAGACACCTGAGTTCTACAGGCAACCAGGCAATACCTGCAGGCAGGGGTCTTTCTTTTCCTAAAAAAAAGGAGCACCTATGAATAAGACACAAATGAGGAGAAAACAAGTCTCCATGCCCTCCCAAAGATGTTGCTGTTGCTGGCTACCAGTGGGTTTAATTCATTTAACAATCTAACCCTGGCTGAAATTAGCTGTTTGTGGCCAACGATTTGCTGCTCAGTAACCCACTTGTTTGGGACCACATTCTGTTAAAATGCTCCAGCTGAGCTCTCTTTAGGTATTCTGGTCCTTGGCTTACAAGAAGTTCAGTGATATACCCGGCTTGGCAAGCAAGCAAGTCTCACTTAATCTGAGAGATGATGCTTACAATTTAAAAATAAGGTGGAGAAAAATAGCAACTTTCCTGTCGTAGGAACAGGAGGCATTCCCAACTGGTCCTTGCACTGGGCTTGGGAATTTGTTTTGATTTTTACCTTGATGTTCACTCACTTTAAGCACGAAGATCCAAAGCCTATATGAGAGCAATAACCATTCCAAGACATTTACAAATGACCCTCTTAACTGTTTATGAGACATTATCTGAGGTAAAGCAGAGTAGGAGAAATAAACTTGAAGTAGGAAGAGCTGGCTCGCCTCCCAGATGGAGCGTGATAAAGCACCAGTGTCAGTGTTTCTTCTCAGTTTTATGGCAGCCTTTAACTGCTTGGTGTTTAGGATTTTTTATCAGAAAACGGAAAGAAGAAGGAATGGATCCAAAGCAAAGAGGTTTTCACAAACAATATTCTCCAAATGACTTTATGTGAGCAGATACTGTGTTATCTGGCTATCAAGATAACACCATTTATTTTTTTACTTGCCACAACAGCCTGCTACTCAGATTCCCAGTCCTGGGATGCACAAGGAATTCCTGAGCACAGCAATAAATTTTCAAAGGGATCTGGATGACCCCACTGCCTCTTCCTATTAGAAAATATCCTGAACAAAGTTAATCTCTGGTCAGATTTACCTCATTAAATAGATTTCTATTGTCTCTCTTAAACAGTGTGTTAGTTTTCAGCTCCCATCAGAGAGCAAAGCTCTCTGGATTTTGTTCATCTCCCACAAAAGTTTAATGAATGGTCCTTCATGGAACCCTGGAAATGGAATACATTTTTTACACAGAAAGCTCTCCTGGAAGTTGAAATTGCACAAAAACTGCCTCACTTCTACTTTTTCTTAACCCAATGCAGAAATAAATCACAATTTTTTACTGCTCCTTCAAAACATTTTCAGCACTACTTTGAGGAAAAAAGAAAGGGTAAACCTCAGTTGTTCCTGTTTGTTGAAATTTTGAAATGTAAGATACAAATCAGGGCACCCATGCAGGGTTTGGAGGAAAGGTAAATAGAAATTGAGAGCTCTTAACAGGGATTTCTGCTTTTAACCACCTGCTTTAGGCAGCTCCTCAGCAAGGAAGAGCCTAAAATGTGCAACAGGGTTCCAAATAAAAAGTGATATTAATGAACCAGTGGCATTCAGTTCTGAAAGCACACACTAGTTTGCTATTAAAAGAAAAGACAGTAAGACCTCACATTTAGAAAGCTGTGGTTGGATTTTGACTCCTTTCTATTGCTTACTCCTTGGTTATAATTAGTAAAGCCATCCATTTACACCATTCTCCACAGAACAGACAATCAGCCAGGTTTAGGGGAAAAGAAAAAGTAAGTTAATACTCCTTATTAAGCAACGGAACACCCTGTAAGGAAAATGTGCTCATTGTATTGGATATATTGGATTAAATACTTGCCAGTTTTATGAAAACTTCATTGAAATGGTTGTCAAATTCACAGAATGAACAGGGTTTTGACAAAAATATTGAAATCCATTTAAATAACATCTTTCTCATGCTTCTGCAAAGAGCTTGGAAATGTGTCAAAATAATTTGATGAAAGAAATCTAGCAAACAGGGGAAAAATTAATATACTTCAGAAATAAAAACTTCAGATCATACTTTACACAAACAGAAGGTTTGACTTTTCCAGGAGCTCACACCACCTCTGTCATGTGCCATGAAATGCCAGCAGGAGTAAGGGATGGACACTGAGAGGAGCAGAGCTAAGGGAGGTACTGGAAAGCTCTCTCATCTTTTCAGGCTGAAGCTGAAATCAGTTCATGAGGACAGAGCCAAAGAGCCAAGGAAACTCCATGTCTCAGCACCCACAGAGCCAATTTTTGGTTGGATTCAATATCACAGGCTTCTGCCAAGTCCAATGAAAATGTATCATCAGCTTCTAAAAACTGGTGTTCTTCTTATCCCTAATTGATTGATTTGGTTTAGCTCCCTCAAACAGAGCTACTGTGCAGAAGCTGAAGAGGAAAGGATTTCTCTTTGAGAACTCACCTGAAGATAAAGCACTTCCTGGGCAGTTGGAACACACAGTGAGCTTGAGAATGACAGACCCAGCCATGCCCAGGTCATTAACTCTCAGCTGCTCCGCTGTGTGACACTGCCCCATGCTCGTCTTTCCCTTGGGTGAACTGCACCCCTCAGAGCAGCATCCCTCCTGATTTCCAGCAGGACAGCAGAGCTCAGGCTGTGGTCCAAGAGCAGCTTGTTTCGGCTCTGCTGAGGTGAGCTGGGTGCTTTGGAGCCCCTGGCAGGCTCTGGGCGGGGCACAGGCTGCCGTGGTGGTCACACACACACAGAGCCCACACAGCCATGGGACAGGGATGCCCCGAGGGTCCCTGTCTGTGACAGGCAGGCAGAGCTACTGCTCCAGCCAGGCACCAGATGCTGGAAATCCTGGATAAATATGTAAAATCCCCTGATTCCACTGGTATAAAATTTCCAGGCAAAAAAAAAAAAAAAAAAGAAGAAGACGTGTCCAGGGAAACCACGCAACAGCCTGAACTTCAAGCTTTCAGTTCCAGGGATTTCAGAAAGCCCTGAATCAAAATTTCCACTAACACCATTTAAAAATATACCCTCCCCAGCCAGCAGGAACCCAAGTGAAGAGCTAAGAATTACTTGAGTCCACAGCAAAGCAAAAAAACCTCATAGCTATGTCCTGAAGGATCAGAATTGTTTTGGGAACCAAAGAGAGAAAAGTGATGCCACCTCTGCAGAGGTGGAATTTCCCTGTAGAGACATAATCCTGCAGGATTTCTCATCCTTCCTGCCAAGCACAACCTCACCACCACACCACACATTTTAACTCATTCCACTTTCTGTTACATGGAACCAGAGCTGGTCTGTCTTATTACAGCACTGCTCAGGTTTATACTTGCAGCAGGTTTGACTATGTTTTTCTTTTTTGTTTTCACCTTCTAGTTGCATTTTTGACCAGATGAGAATAAAGTTCATGGAAATGCTCATGTGGGCCACCTCCTCAAGCTAAAATGACTAGAAAAGGTTCATTTATTGAACACCTTTTAGGTGCAAGGGAATAAGTTGCTTTTCCAAGTCCAGCCATCCAGTAAGACGTTAGGAACCAAATTTCTCTAAGAATTTAAATTGCAATTCTGCTACCCTCATTATTTATTGGTAGAATAAAACACAGCATCCAAGTGTGAGGCAGGCAATAAATCCTTATACTTAGCACAATTCTATTCCAAGCAAACCCCAAGATCTGCACTACTCATGAGTACAGCCTAATGACTCCAAACATTATTTTGAGCATGCTAACACATCTCTACTGAAAAAAAAAAAAAATCAAGTACTTTGTTTGAGATCTGTGAGTCTGCTCTGAGCAGGTTGATGCCTCTATAAAAGCTGTCACTCTGCCCAGAGCCCATTGCTTGGGTACCAAAAGCACAATGGCTCTGTTAATGCAGCCCTGAGCCCAGGATAACTCGTTTGGAGCAGCAGCACACTGTCCATTTTGCTGCCTTTGACTTGCTGTTTTCCCATGTAGCTCTGGTTTGAGGGTATCTGCACCACAAACCTCTGCCCAGATGAGATGTCTTTCCCAGACTAGACATCTTTCCCAATACATAAAACTTAACTTCAGCAAAAAGCAAAAAATATCAGAAAATCTATTTCACAGCATGGTGCAACTTTACAATTTTTTGTTCACATCATCCAACACATGGATTTTTGGGCATGGAAGTGTTATTTCCCATTTGCCTCTAAGAGCAAAAGGAAAGGAGAGCCCATGATGTTCAATGTGCTGCTCATGGATTAATGTTGAGAAGAGAAACTTGTAAAATAAAAATTGGGGCTTAAAAAATAAAATAGCTTGACAAGGAAATACTTGAGCTGTCTAAAACAGATTTATTTATACTTTTTGGCAAAGATCACATTTTAATTGGGGTTATTACTCACATGAACCTGGAACTATATAATATTATCCAATAATACAGAGAATCTGACACCAAAACCTGTCACAGCACACATTTTATTTGCATTTGCCAGACATGGAATCCCATAAATTGTTGTCTGATAAAGGTCTGCAGTTCAATGGACAGAACTTTAAACAATTTGCAGGGGATTATGGATTTTGACATACAACATTCAGCCACAGTTATTTGTAATCAGATGGTCTAGTGGGAAAGGGAATTAAGCCTCCTAAGCAGAGCCTGGCCTGAGGCTTTCTTGAACTTGAGAACAGCTCCTTCCAAACCTGGGCCATCCTCCACAAGAGCCTGACAGCCTCAGCTATTCAAACCTCCTGAGGAAGGTGAAGCTGATCTAGATGTCTCTGAAGATAAGGCACCAATCATCTTACAACATCAAAGATCCAAAACCTGGGATGTGCAATCTACTGCATTCATGATGCTATTTGGGGGTAAAGGAGATGGAGATTTTATGGCAGCTGCTCGTTTCCCATAAAATTCAAAGCTCACACAGGGACACTCAGGAGGAAGCAAGGAGTGACTGCAACTTATTTCCCAGGGAAACAAGGACCTGAAACCAGCAAAGGATACAGCAGAACCCCTGCAGGACCAAAAGGAAGCAATAGGGAGGGAAATGCTCCTCAGGGCATAAGCCCCAATACCCAGAACTCCTGACAGATTCAGTGAGCTCTGATACAAGAGCCACCATCACCCCGCTCTCTACCAGGACTGCAGCACACATGGGGCATAGTGGGAAGTTTTCTGGCTTGTTATGAGAAGAAAGGGTTGAGTAATCCAGTGCTGGCACCTAATGCATCTGAGTGGGAGCTGATCCCAGCCAAGGTGCCCCAGACAATGCCAGCTCTCTGCAAGAGAGATGCTTAACCTCCCCAGGGCACCCTTTCTCCAGGTCATGTCCAAGACTCTGAGGAAAAACCCATGGAACTCCCCATTTTTTCACATGATTCATTTGGTTTAACCTATGTCTTGTGGACCTAGTGGCTCCACCAAGGGGATGGCCATGGGAAAATGGAGACCAACCTCACCTTAGAGAAGCACAAGCCCTTGGCAGCCATGCCTACTACTGCAATGAAATGTCATGAAATCACAGTTCCAGGCAGGAAGACCAGCACTGGGACTCAAGTTTTGAGTTCAGTTGTACTGAACCTCTGCTAACAGTCATAATTAGAGATTGCAGATCATTGCCAGGAACATGTGCAAAGAACCCAGTAAAACCCACATGTGTCGAGGTTTGGAATCATGTCCTCATGGAACATTTCAGGAAAGAATGCCTTTAATGGGATGAAATGGTAGAAAAAGAATAAAAGCAGGTGTTTCTTTCACACAGGTCTCTGCACACACTGAGGACAATAAGTAAAATCCAGATGAAAAGATGGACCTGGATGGGGAGATGCACTTGGAAACAAGGACTCTAATCTAACTACCTTAGACAATTTCTGCCTTGGTCCACTGTCTTGGAGCTGTAGTAAAGAACAGTAAAACATAGCCTTGAATATCTTGAATGTCAGCTGGACACCAAGGTTATACTCAGTTCTTCCCAAAATTTCCACAGGATCATTATCTTTTCCCCTTCTTTCTATAGAGAGGGCTAAGAGTGTGTGCTGAATGTGTGCAATAAGGCCAAAGCTTTCCAAGTGAACTGAGTGCTGGCAAAACAGTCCAGGCTGAGAGCAGTGGGAATTGCTCTGGTCCATTTAGTAAGAGTAGAAGAGCACCACATCAGTAGTACAAACAGCCCTGCATCCCACTGCCAGGAATCTCTGCTGGCCAAGGAAGGAAAAGAAAGAGTGGCTCAAAAGAAGCCATGCACATGCTTTCACTCCGTGCTTTGGCAATATCTGGTTCAAGATACTTTAATCTTTTTCATGAATTAGAAAGCATAGGACTCACAGGCTGATCTTCCTTTTCTTCTTGGGGACTTGTTTCCTTGAAAACAAGGGGGACCCATTGTCTTCAGAGGGACCCTCTGAGCTCTCACACAGCACAGAGAGGTGCTAATAAGGAATTCCACACAAGCCCATAGGTAGAACTGTCCAAAAGAGATTGCAAGTCAATGAAAATTTATAAAGCTTGGCTAGTATGTGTCTTCATTTTCATCAGTCTTCTGATTTAAGCAAAGTTCAGGTTTTTGTCCCTCAGGGTAGACCCAAAACACCAGGAGTTACACTGAGTAGCCTCAAATTCCCATGGGAAGGAAGCCCCTGGTTTTGCACTGCATGATGGCATGAGGAAAGCAAGTGTTAAACAAAATACACTCACTTTTATCCAATGGCAAAGTCATCTCACTTAACCTCTGCTGTTCAGATTGCAATGTACACACATTGGAATCCTCTGATGTGAGAACTGGTCCTGTTCACTGGGACAGCTCAGATTTGGGTCATGGCAGGGAGTCGAATAAAAGAATAGGAAATTAAAGTATATCCTGAGAAATAAAAACTGTATCCTTTTATTATCTGAGAATGAAATTAATCTAGTTAAGAAATGCCTGGAACTACTCTTGGCAACTACCAACAACACCTACAACAGCCACCACGGAGCATTTTGAAATGGGATACGGGAACATCCATTTTACTGATGGGCTCCTGAGGCAAAAAAGGGAAGAAGTGACAGCCCACACACTCATCCTGAAGAGCAACTGAATCTGGGGGCTTTGCAGGTGTAAAATCACCACAGAAGATTGACACATCCTCCTCACCTTACCAGAGCTCCATGGAAGTTTTCTGGAGCAAAACTGACACCTGTGTAATTTTTACAGCATCTGTGATGGGAATGAGACTATGTCAGTATAAAATTAGCACAAGAGACATAAGTCAAGCCTCATAGGTAAAAGCCTTGAAATTCTTGTCTCTGATCCACCTGTCAGCATGAAAAAAAATGGTCAACAAGCATGAAATTCAGCTTTTTAGCTACTTTCGGCTAAAAATGTGAATTTATAACAAGGAATATTATAACTATTAAATTATTAAGGTAGATCTTCCAAGTATTCACATAGATGGTGCCATTTCAGGATTTTTTTAATGCCACTTGAGATTTTTCACAGGGATTTTAAGTTTTCTTGACGAATGACTCAAACTTTCATGAAACAATTCCATTATATAGAAATGACTCTCAGGAGAAGAGCCCACTTCTCAGCCATCCACTCGCTTGGAAGAGAGGCAGGGGTGACCTTAGTCCTGTCTGGAGCAGTGTTGGTCCCCAAGGGAAGGCACCCAGGGGCTTTCATATCCCTGGTGCTTCCAGCCATTGCCCATTTTCTTCCATGACTCTTCCTGTTTGGGGCACACAGTCAGCCTGGAACACAGAGCTTGTTTCCAAACTGGCTCCAGCACTTTTTACTTCCTCATTGGTGCCATAACAGCGAGGCATTCCTTACCCTGTGCTATTCTTCTTTTTGTTTTTTTTAACGTTATTAATTGTCCCCATTGACAGTTCTAAAGGGTTGGTTGGGTTTTTTTCTCCCTCTGATAAGACAAACACATCTGAATCAAACAAGCCTTGACAAATGCTGGAGATACACACTGCACTGAAATAATGAGGGAGCTCTTTAATACAACGCCACAATATGTATGGGCAAGTTGTTGCACTGGAGCAGTATGAGCTTGTCAGATCACAGTGAAACAGTATTCATTGAAAGAATAGGTACAAGGAAGAACAGCAGAAAGTATTCTGCTGTACAAATATGCAGCTAAGCAAAATCTTTGGGGAAAAAATAGGACACAAGCAACATTGAACCATTTCTGTACAAAACTGCCTGATGTCAATAAAATTGCCCAGAATAAATAGAAATATTTCCTTAACAAAGACAAAAGCACAAATTAAGTATCAAATTTAGTCAGGTCCAGATACATGAAATAGAGAGAATCAAGAGCTGTCAATAGCTGCTGATTTGCGAACTATAAAGCTGAAATAAGCAAACAGAAAAGTGACACCACGGTGGTTGTTAAAATCCACAGGGTTACACCAAATTCAGATAGGCATGTACAAAGTTACACTTCCCAAACCACATCAAATTATCATGTCTGTATTCCTAATAATGTTAATTTGCTAAAATCAGGAAAAGGAAAATATGACAGCCGTCCTTCCCAGCCACGTTTGTATGTGTGTGCATAACATGGGCAACGGCCTTCCCAAAGCACAGGGCAGCGTGACTCACACTGTCAATAGAACTCCCCAACTTCATCATTAAAAGGAGGCGCCAGTTTCGTGCTATTCAAAGCATATTTTGAAGGGCAAATATTTTCTGACAGCAGACCTGCCTGCAGTACCGGCACAGCATGTGCCGAGCTGTGTCCCTGGAGCTGAGCAGCTCTGCTGGCTGTGTGACAGGAAGGTGAGGTGCTGTGAGCCTCCTCTGCCACACCGTGCAAGAGCAAGCCCGTGGAGCTGTGCCTGCCCGGTGCCCTGGCACTGCCCCCTCCCTGTGTGACAGTGACAGCTGGTGATGCACAGCCCTTGGTGGGCGTTTCAGCAGGAACAGGCTTGCAGGGAGCTCCTGCCCTCGCTGCAGGGGTTAGCAGTGGAAAGCTTGTGAGATGCGGCTTCCCAAGGGCACACCTTGTCCGGGGTTCACACAGATGTTAAATGCAAGGAGCAGTGTCACCACCACCAAAACGAAAGGTGGCTGCTCTGATGGAGGGGATGTTGGCTGCTCCATTTCAAAGGAGCTATGTATTTGTAACCACCCATCTCAAGAGGAGGTCCTGGTAGAAGAAATGGATACTGCCTGAGGGAGCGCCTCTCCAGAGCACTGACCACAGGCATTAGCCATCCTTAAGCATGTGCAAATGGTGGTTTGCAGTGAGCCCTCCCAGGCTGGTTTGATTGGACCAGAGTGCTCCAACCTGATCTGATCCTGTTGGGTTTGTGCCTCCAGCAGGAAGGTCATGCCCTGCCGTCGTGACCAGGGTGATTCTGAGTGCAACCTGTCTGCTGCTGCTCTGAGCCAGGGCTCAATTTCCCCTCCCAGCCCAGCTCCCCACTGCCTTCACACAAGACACAAGAATCTGACCTCCAGAGACGCTTTCTGGAGGGCAGAGAGCATCATCCATAGGCAACACAAGATGTGACCTTGCCCTTGGGCATTTGTCTGCTCCAGCATGTCTCTCCTGTCACTGATAAGGCACATCTGGATCTTCCTCACATGCCGAAGGAGGAGGAAGGCAAAAATCCCGCTCCTGAGATTTACAGTCCAGCATTGGCACAGCAGTCCAGGAGGGAAAGAAAGGTCTTGCATGGAGCCAGCTGCCCCAGCGCCACCACCCAGGGCTCCCAGTCACCTGCGTGCTCCTGCTCTCGTCGTTGCTGCAGGCACTGCTGGGCAGGGGAAGATGATAGCTGCAACCCAACGCAGAAATAATTAACTGCGGGACACCGAGGGGGAACATGCCATGATGATCAAGAGCCTGCAGCCTGAGGCAGCCCAGCGTGTCAGGAGAAGGGAGCAGCATCCCTGCCAGAGCTGCCACTCAGCGCTCTAATTTGTAGCGGCTCGGCATCCCACACCGTCAGGAAACAGCTCCGGGTGGGAATTTACACTGGGAGGAATTAACAGCCTGCCCTGGGCTGCGAGGAGGCGTTTCGGGTTTCACGGCTGCCGATGGATGATGGGAGCCGAGTGCTGCGAAGGGGACACGGAACCTCACAGCATCCCGCAAGCTGCTGGGCAGTGCTTCTCCAGCTGCAGGCACCCCTGGACTCTCCCTCAGCCCTCTGCTTTAATATCAATAATCCCACAAATAGGCATTGGGGCTTAACTTCTCCTCTGGGTGAAAAAAAGACTCAAGAAAATGAAAAACGGCATGATGGTATCTCTGCAGTAGCTCGGCAAGTCCTGTAGCACAGGGAAGAGGGAAAGAAGGGGCTCCAGTCTCTCTTTTCCCCGGGATGAAGGAGAGGAGCTGAGAAAAGTTCTCGAAGAAGAAGGGCAAAGCAGGTCGAAAACATTTGTTGGGTCCAAGAAGATGCAGGAGATGAGAAAGGAGCACCAGTGGCAGCCTGGCCACACCATGGGGACAGGCTGTGTCCTGGAGGACACAAGGACTCCCCACTGGGACAGCCCTTCTGACCCAGCTCTGTGAGGAGCTCTCCAAACCAGAGTCCCTCATGGCAGAACACTGGCAGGGAAGAGGCTGGAAAGAGGTTTGGAAGGTAGCAGAGGACCATGGTAAGGCAGCTGGGATAGAGAGCACGGACTGAGCTCTGAGGAGAGGAAAGCAGAGCCAAATACATCTCACTCAGCTGGGGGATAGCAAAGGGGACATGATAGGAACCTACAAGTAGCTGGAAGTTGTAAACATCAAGGAGGGAGAGGAATTATCTGCAGTTGGATAGAGGGCATAATTAAGAGTAATGGGATGAGATTAAGAAAGGAAGGGTTTAGGCTAAAAATCAGGAAATATTTCCCAATGATGAAATGTGGTAGGCTGCTGAATAATCCTTCCTGGGAAGACATGGGAACACAGCAGTTTAGGTGGTTATGACTACTCATGACTAAAGCCTGGGCTATGTGCTTGCCAGGCATAATGGATAATGTGATTTTTGTCTCTGGCCTCCAAGGTTATTTCCTTTCCATCTCTACAGGAGGAATACCTTATCAAGTAATACATGCTTTGAACGTGATGCTCCTTTTGTCAGAGACAAAAGAGGCTCCCAGTTCCCAGCCCTGCCAGGAGTGTCACTGCACTCAGTGGATTAGGGATGCACCCTGCTCTGCTGGTCACACCTCTTGCCTTTAGGGCGCAGTCACTTCTCCCAGATTCCAACCAAAACAAACACAAGCTGCCCTTAAAGAGGTGGAGCTGGTTTATTTTGCATTGATTTTCAATTTGCAGTTAGATAACATGAAACATATAAACGTACAATGAATTACCCAAATGAAATGCTGGAAAATGGGGAATGGAAGCATTGCAAGCTTGCAGCAAATTTCTTTGTTCTTTTCCTGTCTTAATTGTCATGAGACAGATCTGGACTGACACCAGCAAACTACTCCTTCAGTCAAATCTAGGAAGCTCTTGTGCCCAACAAAATCTGTACCTGTCCAGAAAACAGGATTTCCGGTCATTTTCATGGGAGGGTTTCCATTCAGACCTTAATGAGGAAGAGTCAGTCACCCAAACAAGAGGAAGGCAGCATGGAAAAGCCATCCATCGAGATGTGACTCACTGCATTACTGCATTTACATTTGTAATTAGGGGACTGGAAATGCTCAGCAGCAGCATTTGGTGACAGAACTAAAACAAAATCAGCTCTTGAGAAAAGCATCAAGTACAATCCCTCAGCCTCAGCAGTGCCAGTGGAGGGACAGGGCTGGGACAGGGAATGAGGGGACAGAGACACAAGTTTTCTGAGGACAGGAGTGCTAAAACTTCAGCAGTACCATGTTTTCTCCTGTTTATTTACAGTGGACAGCAGAAGAGCAGCACAGGTCTGAGCTCCATCATTAAATGGAGATCCCAGATGCTGAGCATCAGTGATGAGGCAGTCAGGGAGAAGTGGGATTTCTGAGTTTTTCAGAGCCCCGAGGCTGGGACATGGTGGGAGGAGGAGGACTAGGAAGCTATAATAAATAAACACTCTTTAACACTGGATTTCAGTGATAATAATCCATCAAATCCTAAAGGTTTGCCCTGAGCAACTACCCAGTTTATGTACAATGGGTTACTTCCTTTGTACAAAATCTTTCATGCATCCTTATTTCCCATATACTGTTTCACCTCATGTTATACCTTGTAATCTTGGCTTGTAATGCAGTTTAGAGTTATTGTATGTCACATAAGGGTTGAAGTTTAAAGAAACCAAACCGCAGCTGAGCTCAGACACACCGTAGCACTGGGAGGAGCGCTCAGAAACCCTGAACTGAACCTGTGGAATGCTTTTCCCACCTGCAGATTTTAACACCAGCAATTTCTGTATGAGTGAGCCATGACCAAAGACCCCAGGTCCCAGGGGGAGCAAGAACAGAAACAATTAGAGTTTTCTCATGGCAGAACGTTGGCACAGCCAAGGCCAAAAGACAGCAGCAGTTCTGCAGGCAATGGGGCTCATGTGAAGAAGCATATCTAATATTTCAGAGTGTTTGAAAACTAATGAAGATGTAACAATATGAAACCGAAGGGTTTGCTGCCCGGGAGGGGCAGGATTGGAGCATGCAGTACCCAGCTGGTCCCTGCATCCCAGCACACACACATCCCTCATTCCCTGTCCCACTGCACTCACGGCAGCAGCCTCTCCCACTATCAGATGTGAGTCACTGCCAGAGGCAGAATGCCAGACCTGATGAACCAGAGGTCTTATCCGGTCTGGAGGATCTGAACTTCCAGTGTTTACTTAAGAATGAAGAGGAATAAACTCTGGCTTTTAAAGCTAAACATCTAAATGGACTCACTAATCTGAAGAGGTACAGTAAGCAACTGTACAAACACACCTTAAATGTTTCTTGGTAATTTTTGCAGTTCACCCAGGAGGATGTGTCGTCCTTCAAAACATGAAAATCCAGCTTCCCCAAGTCCATAGGGAACTGCTCTGCTTCCTTCTTTCGCACTTACCAAAAGGTGAAGCAAGAAAAGCTGCTGCCAGGTACACCTTCACACGAAATATCAACCACTGTGAGCAGCACAGAGGCAAAAACACCTCTGCAAAAGGACAGACATGCAGGGGAATTTTCCCTGCAGGTTAGGGGAAACAGGATGATTAAAATGCCTGACACCCTCATCTGTAGTTCTTGATTTTATGACCAGGAATCTAAGCCTATACTTCTCCCCAACAGCCACATGTGATCCTTTTAAAAAAATATTTCACTCCAGCTACAGCATTGAAATATCATTCAAATACATTCTGAAAGACTTTTTTTTCTTTTTTTTCCCTGAAAACATGGGCAGTTACTGAATTTAATGTTTTGTAGAGCAAAACCACAAGGTTTCACTCAGTCCTCATCTATAATTGTGGTAGACACTAAAAAATCCCTCGAGAGCCCCAGCACACACAGAGCCAGACCAGATCTTCCAAGTTCCTTCCACACACAAATCCTCCTGAATAACAAATATTAATATATAGTAAATAATAATTGGAATACTTAGCACTTCCCTGCCATAGATCTCACAGTATTTCACTGAGCTGGATGAATGCCTTTAATTCTCTTGCTCCCAGGCAAACTTCTCTTCTGCAAACATTTTCCATGCAGGTGTTTCATTTTAACCTTATACCTAGTTTTGGTGATTATGCTGTGGTCAGCCCGGTCACTGGGAGAGCTCCAGGTTGGTCTTCGTCTGTAAATGTTCCCCTTAAGAGAGCAAAAATACTAAATGTGTTTTTAACCTACAGACGTGGATGATTCATCTGCTTTCTAAGCAGCAAATATTTGCACCCAAACTTGAAATCAGATGTGCTTTAAGATCCCTTCCAACCCAAACCATTCTATGATTCCATGATTCTGTGACCCTTGGCAGGATGGTGTTCTCTGGAGCATGAGGACAGCCAGGATGGAGTGGCAGGAGTAGCACCCTGAGTGCACAGGAGAGTTCTTTGAGGAAGTTCCTGATATGCAAAGCTTTTGGGAGCGACAAGATCCAACAGGTCTTTACATCTGCAACTACCAAATCCACCTTGAGCATCCTCACCTCGGTGCCTTGCTGTACAGTAAAATACATGAAGACATAAAAACTGATGTTTTTTCACATCAGCTCCACTGGACACTCTCAGGCTGCCTCTGGAAGTCATCTCTCCTTTCTGCTCACTGAATTTAGCAGATCTTGATGATAGATTTGGCAATTAAAAATTATCTAAATACAGCTTCATATGGTAGGTCCATGAATAATGAGATGCATATTTAGAAATTAGTGCAGAGCTGGTTGCATCCTCCCTGGAACCACACAGAGAGTGCAAATTCCCTCGGAAATGCTGCCTTTAGTGCAACTCCAGCCTGTGTTTAACCCCATGTTCAGACCCTGGTTGTGGGATGTGCTGGTGCTGAGTGCAGCCAAGGCAAAAGGTGGGAAGAGCAGGGGATCCCCCTGGCCCCTGCTCCCCTGGTGACAGCTCCAGGCTAACACACAGCAGCCTCTCCCAGAACGAGAACACTCCAAGGTTCAATCCATCCCTGCAATTAGGGGGTAATAACTCTTGGAGGGAAAAATATAACAAAATATTAAGCCATCGGTTTTCATTTGTATGAGGCCCTGTTTCTGCTGCCAGAGAGCTTTATCCCATATATAGCTCCTGCCAAATAATGTGCATTTACCTCATTTTTACCCACAAGCCAGCATGGTCACCTATAAAGATTAATGTTTGGGACCTGTGCACAGACTGGAGATGAGTTTCAGATGGATCATCAGGCACTTAAATAGTTTTAGAATGGCCTTGGAAGTCATTCATCTTAATAGATACAGCAATAATAATATAATACAGAGGTGGTCCCATGGGGCAGGGGAAGAGGTGGTCCTGGCTCTAGAAAAGTCTTGTTCCACTATTTAACTTCAGGAATCAAGGCTGGCTGGGCCAAAGTCCCCTCTCCTTCCTCTCACCTTGGCCCAAAGCCAATCTCTGAGGAAGAAGGAGAAATAAAGTACATACCCAGTGACAGGTATGTGTACTGCACACCCCTGCCCTCAGCATCTCTTCAGGAATGAGCACAAATTTACCAGGGAGTACAAGCTTGGTCCCTATTACAACTAAACTAAATGAATCTCAGCTAAAGGTAGGCTTGAGTATCTACATTATATCTATATGGGTTTTTTCCTGACAAGATTTAAGAAGCTGGTTTGAGTAGATGCCAGGGTCTAATACAGGGCACATTCAGATCCAGAGTTGCATTCAGGCAGTGAATGAGCTGAGACACTGCTGGGCTGCCAAAGCACAGGTGAATAATACTAAACATAACACGGTATTTGGAGTCAAAGGTAACAACTACCTTGTGAGAGCACAGGAGGCATCTGGGTTAATTTGAAGGTATATGGACCATTTAGCACCTTCCCCAAAATCCATAATGCATGGAATAGACTGCAGTACAGAAATACGGATCGATGTCTAGACCTTAAGTAACTTTTCACTAATGCCCAAATCCCCAAGACTCTGTTCTTTGGCTGTCACTCCTACAGACCTCTGGAACATCATTAAATGTGTTGAGATTTCACTGGCAAGTAAATAGCTGACCACAAGCTGCAGAATCAAAAATCCTGCAAGTGCAAAGATGAGAAATACAATCAATATTTCACTGATGGGGATCTATTCCCATTAACATCTATGCTGTATAAGGAAACGTGTCCAAATGTCATTCCTGAAGAATAATAAGAAGTTTTATTGGAGTAAATGTGGCCTTTCCAGTTGTCACAAACAGGGCTATAATTATTTTTAAAGAGAATTAAGCTAAGTATTACCATCCCCTACAAAACTTTGTTTGTTTGTTTCTGTTTGTTGTGGGTGATCCTTGGTTTGCAGCTTGTTAGCAGCATGTCACTAGGGAATAAACACAGCCACACACACAAAAGAAACTTCTTTCCCAACATCTTTCAAGGCTCTGGCTGCTGACAATTGCTGACGCACACAATTGCTGCAGGTTTTTGTTGTTGTTGTTGTTGCATAACTGTCACTCTTAGTAGTTGGAGATGCATAAATATCACGTGTGTTTATTACTCAGAGATGGCAGTAATGATAAATTCAGTGATTTAAAAGGAGTGAAGGGATTTCCTTGCCACAACAAGTGTTTTCTCTGTTTCCATCTCACCACAAGGCAGTGATGCACACCTCATTTTTTCCACAAAGGATTCAAGTCCAGCATTATTGATCCAGTGCAGCTGCAAGAGCCTTTCACAAGCATGATCAAAATGCCAATAAACTCTGCTCTTGTAAAGCTTCTTCTATTTGTCCAACACCTTTTCCTGCCTTAACCTGCCCACATCCTGGAGGGAGGTCAGTGTAGTTGGTTGCAGGCACATAAACCTCATATAACTTGCTGGAATCACACCAGGAGACTGGGCAGGGCTGGAAAAAGGACTTCTCCCAGTCCTCATACTTAATTTTCCTTGCATAAACTCATGGGTATGTTTTTTAAGTGACAGAGCTGCTGTGCTTTTCCTTCGTGATGGATGAGTTTTCCATCAGCGATATCGGGCTGCGGATAAGGTTAGGGAGAAACAGGGACAGCTCTGGGTCTCATCCTGCTGCTCTTCCCATAAATCTGAGACTTAGGCTTCTTTCAGTGGGGAATAGGAGTGAAGCAGGGAGGGGACTGAAGTTCTGGAAATATTGCCCTGAATGGATGATCTTGCAGGCCTGACTCACACAAAGCTCCCAGTGGAGTGAACGGGAGGGCTGCTGGACTCATATTTAGAGGGAAAATTTCATTATTGACTCCCTTCCCCCCATATGGTCAGGTCTGTCTTGGGAAGGACTATATTTTCCAAACAATTTGTCATTTATTTTTCTGAGCTCTCCTTTCCATTTGGCTCCAAAACAAATGTGCGTGCGCAGAAAGAAGCTTATTCCTTTACGATTTGCCTCTTCTGGGAAGTTTAGAAATGTTACAATCCAGTCATGTTCCAAACATCCCAGTTCCTCCCAGAGAAGCAGTGCAGCCTTTTAGACACTATTCCAAGGATGGACTAACAGGGAAGGCTGCAAATAAAGGAATGGGTGAGCTTGGAGAGTCATTTCTTCACTATATTTGGAAATATGGAGACACATTCTTTTAATGAATGTTTGTGATGGTTTAAAAAAGAAATTGCAAAGGGTTCTTCTGTTTGTGTAGGAGCAATCTGTGCCACCATCACACAGAATACAAGCTTGGCTGTGGAAACAATACTTTTGGAAACTGGCTTGGCTTGGAGATGCTTTGATGCTGGTTTGGTTGGCACCAGGAGGTTCACCTGGTGATGAGGTGCCCTTGCCTCCCAAGCCCCTGCAGGGCTGCATACTCCTCGCTGTCTTTTGGGCACAAACCCTGGTGTGTTATTGACACCCCTCAATACATCTGATATCTTCTCTGGGGAAGAAGCTTTGCAATGACCATCTTTTGTTCTGAAAGCTGAGAAAAGCAGACACTGAGACTGATTAATCAACCTCTGAATCAAGCGTGAAGGAAATAACAGGATTTAGGCACCTGCTTATACTCACAGCTTCTATTTCCACCTTATCTCAGTTCACTCCTACTTCTTGCCTCAAAGCTACACTTGTTTTTCTAGTACCTGAAGCTTGCTGTTAGTGCTGTTAGGGTTCAGAAATATCTCAGTCCAACTGACCTATGTGGCTGAGGAGCTCAGTCAGGCTTCCAGCCTACAGTACACATTCAGCAAGGACTGTCTCCCAGACCAGGAGGGGTAGAATCTGTATGTAATCTGCCCTTGCAGCCCAGAGGCCATAAGCCAGCCCCCACTGCCCTGCTGTGTGGTCTCTGACCAGTTGTTTGCCTCTCCAGAGGTCTTTTTATCCCCTGTAAAAGGGGGTTCACTCTGAGCTTGACCCTCCAGAAAGAGGCTCCTGAGCTGGGGAATATTCCAGCATCCTTATCTGATCTTTATGGAGGAAGGATCTTGACAGCCACAACCCAGGCTGAACATGGGTAGGGTGTTCTCAATTATTTGTCCTATTCACCTGCTCATAGTCATGACTCAAATTACTTGAAAACCTTCACATAATCAGAATCACAGGCTGGGTTCAATAGGAAGGGACCACTGCAGGTCCTCTAGTCCAACCTTCCTGAAGAATTTCTTCAGGACCCACCCACAGACTTGGGCAAAGCCTCTCCTGGTGCTGAGTGAGCTGTGCCCCGTGCTGGGCCATCTGCAAGACTGATGGGACATGGGGTGTCTCCCCAGCTTCTCAGGCAGGCAGGGCAGCCTGCGGAGCTCCCCTCCATCCTCAACATGTAAACATCTGCTGGAGGAAGACTTTTCTCCTAATAACACATCATTAAACATTGATTTAAAGACAATCATCTTCCCTCTCTTCAGTTTCACAGCACCTTTAAAACAGCTGTTAGGCTGCAGCAGGGATGATCAGCTGAACAGGAAACACATTGTTAGCTCCCAGCATTAAAACAGTAGAATGCATTAATTTATGAGCTCCTACTCCCTCTCCAAAAGTTTTATTATGTTAATATCACCTTGATGTGCTGGTAGGCCCCAGTGCCAAAGCCTCTTTCACACAGTATGTGCCATCCTAAATTACAGGCTGGGTGCCTCCTGGAACTGCTTTTGGAAAACTGGAGTAAACCAGCGAGCACTGAAGTTAATATTATCTTACAGACTAACAACCAGCTAATGCTTGACATGTGAATCCCATTTACTTCTTCTCTCTATAACAAATGGCAAGTGTGGGACTGGACTGTTGCTGATTTTATGCTATTTATCTTTCTGATCCATTCCATATTCGTTGTCCTTGGTTTTCAGCTACAGTTATAGTCTGTGTGTGTACAAGTGTGTGACCTGCTGTACTTAGGAAAGTGCAAGGCACGTCCCTGCTGCCGTGTTTGCTTGGTCACTGCATGACTTCTGTGTTTTTCTCTTGAGAGGGAAACTTGCATGGGGTAGGTATGAGAAGTGCCGTGTCTGGAACTCCTGAAGCACCCCTGGAAAATTAAAGCGGACCGAGGGCCTGGGAATGAGCAGTGAGATCAATGTGCCGATACCACCCAGGCAAGCATCTCCTGGAGCCCTACATCCTGCAGCCTGGGCAGGCCTGGCTGCTGCCCGCAGCCGGTGCGCAGCTCCGTGCACCCAGGTCCCCGGTAAGGTCCTGAAACAGGAGAGTATTTCGCGGGGAAGGCGGGGGGGGGAGTTTAAAAAGTGGCCATTCCTTGTCCCTGCCCCCTCGGACAAAAGCCCCAACCGGGAGGAAATGAAGAGGGCAGGGGCCGTGTAACCAGGAGCACGAAGCCGCCCCCCGAGAGAGGCTCGGCCGGGCGGGAGCCGCCGGACAAGGGGGCCGGGCTCGGGGATGCCTTCGGCGGCAGGACGGAGGTGGGGGGGGGCCGGCGCCGCCGGTCTCCCGGTGCGGGCGGCGCTGGCCCCGGCCCTCCCCCGTCTGCGGCACCCTGGGACGGGGCTGACGTCAGGAGGAGACGGGGAAATCTCCTAAGAAAACCCTGGAGCGGCGGCCGGGGCGCGCACAGCGCCC
>VZTR01004666.1:161437-239646 GCA_013400775.1 Chaetops frenatus | reverse complement strand
AAAAGTTGTGGTAAGTGTTACAAAGAGAGAAAAAAATGCCCCGAAAAAAAAAAAAAAAAAAAAAAAAAAAAAGTTGGGGGAAGAGGGGAGGAAAAAAACCCCAAATCGCAGAGCAGAATCTGCAGGGGGAAAAATGGTTGAAATATTAGGTATGAAACTATTAAAATAATAATGACAAGGGTCAACCACTTATATAAGGTTATATTTATATCTACCGTTGCATTGTGCCGGATCATTGTCCTTGGCCGTTGAATAAACTGTTTTTAAAATGCATGATTCTTGATGTTTTTTCTTTAGTTGGAAGCTATAATCCAGTCATTCCTGATACTAAGCAGCTCAAGGTTCCTACCTCTTCATCCTTTCCAAAAGACTGCAGTATCCCCGGTTGTGAGACAGCACAGAAACCCTTCAGCAATGAGAAAACTGTTCACCTTTTTCCCATCAAAAGTCTTACCCTGATAATGAAATTATCATTCACCTTTATTTAAATGCAGGGGGTGGTTTTTTCTCTTTGAAAAGTAAAATCGAAAACCAACCCCCGTTTATAGTCTCGAAAAAAAGACGAAAAATGGTCTGTTATGAAGTGATTTCAGATACTGCATCTCTGCTAGAGAAACAGCGAGCCTCGGCGTCCGGAAAGGTTCTTAGCAAAGCTGAAAGCGTTCCTTGCTTTTCTAAATGTGAAGGAAAAACAAGGAACCAAAAAATTTTCTTAAGGTGTTATTATCTTAAGGTGTTATTATGTAAATATAGATACTTTTACAAGTGCTTGTTGGGAAAAAAAAAACAACAAACAAAACAAGGATATGATAAATATGATTTTTATTAATACGCATACAAAAGGCATATGAAGTTTAATTGCAGGCATATTTGTTGCTTATTTTTGTCGATACTTATTACCTGTAGATGACAAAGAGACATAAAATGCACACGGTACTTCTTTCCCAGTGTATTTCACACCTGTGGTAAACGTTACGCTGGATGTTTTAATTATGCTGTTGTGGATAAGGATGCAGTATATATATTGTTTTATAAGTTATGTTTTGTGATTTTTTTTTTCAAAATTAAGAGCATGGGAATAAAAAAAAGAAACTTTAAAAAAAAAAAAAAAGAACTAAACCGAAACGAAATCTAGAAATGCCTTTAATGTTCTTTTCTGGCTGTGTTTAAGAGAGCGACTAAACAAGAAGAAAAGCAACTTTGTGCCCCCTGCCCCGTGGTGGCATTTTGGGGAGGGCCCCCCAGCCCCTGTCCCGCTTCCCCCGGTAGTTGCGCCGTCTCCCCCACCAGAGCCCCTACAGGGAAGGAGCCCCGTTCCCTGCCCCCGCTCCCCGGGCAGCCCTGGCAGTGCAAACCCTCCCCAGGTCTAATTTTATGGCTGGCTGTTACCGCTGTTTGCCGGAGCTGGGGATCCAACCCTCCTTGCCGCTGCATTGCTGCATCCCACCAAATTCCAACGCTCCGAGCCCCGGATCGGGTTTTTTCCTCCCTAAAGAATTAATTCTCTCACCCTGGAGCACCCCTGGTGGGTCACATCCCTGGCACTGGTCCTTCTCCCGCAGCCGCCTGTCCCGTTTAGCTGAGGTTGTTTTTCTCTTGTTTCTCCAAATTCCCCGACACCCTGAATTTTAAAAAGTTTTTCGATCTATTTTGCCTCTCCTTTAAGTTTTTGCAAGCACAAGTCCCTCTGATTTCATTGCTATTATTTACTATTGGAGGAATATTTATTAACTATTGCGATTATTGTTAATATTTTGCCCCAAATGCCATAACTGATACAACGAATCAATGGAATATCCAGACCCGGCGGCAGGAATAGCCACGGCCGGGGCCCTTTCCCGGCCCAAACGCGCTGTTTGCGCGGCCGCGGATGGCCCCGTTCCCCCAGGATCGCAGTTCTCTGTGCCCCGGGGGCTCCGGGACCCGTCCCGGGGTTGGGGGGCTGCGCAAACGCTTTATTCCCAACGCGGGGGCTCGGCAGAGCGGAGCCGAGTCTCCCTGGCTGCTCCATCCCTCACTATAGCCACGGGAGTGTCACTAGAGCAGCACAGGGACTGATTTTCCCCAATTTCCAGGCGGGTTGGGATCTGCCAGCCCTCCGCTGGGATTTTAGCCAGGATTTTAGGTGTTCGTTTTCTCCTGTTCCTGGAGGTAGCACCACTAGTCCTAAATCAGAGCAGCGGCGCTCACGTTTTGCCAAACCCTGCCCCAAGTTTCAGTTGTTGTCGGAGTCCTGAACCACCCAGCCCCTCCTGAAGCTGTCTGCAGGAAAGCGCTGGGGAGCAGGGACACAGCTTTCTGTGCTGGTGTCCCTCACCAGTGTCCCCCCGCCCTGTGACTGTACCACGGAAAGCTGATCTGCTGCTGCTGGCCGACATTTGGGCATCTTGACACATTTATGGCTCAGGGAAAGGAAAATCCCGAGGAGACACTGAGCAGAAAGCAGCTCCTTCACCTTCCCCGTGCACTTTTACGGATGCCCTGCTTCCAGCAGCCTTTGGGTCTCCCCCACAATGGTTAGAGCTGGAATTATTTGGGGGTTTGGAGTGTTTGAAGCACGGCTTTGGACTGCCTTGCCCAAGCACATTTTCCTTAGCGATATGGCTTTGGAGGTGCCCAGGTGTGTGCCCAGGCTGGGAGCAGCTGAGGAGGGCTGTCATTTAATGGTTCATTAGTCCCCAAAGTCCCCACGGGGGGGGCCCAGTATAAAAGACCGCTCACCACCACCCTTCTCACTTTGGTGTTTGAACTCCTCTTGCCGGCGTCTGGCTGGTGGGTGTTTCCACACACCGGAGGCGATGGTTTTCCACCCCTCGCCCTGCACATTCCTCCCGGTGGTTTCCCGTGTGTGAAGCTCAAGCTGGAATTCCTGAAGCTGCATCCCTTCCATCTCGCGCGGCTCCATCCCGGTGCTGCAGAGAGTCCCCAGACTCCTGCCTGCTCATTGCAGCCTTTGTCAAGGCAGGCAGATACTTGGAGCCAGAGAAACACCGGAATGAAGTTTTCCATTTGTTCTGGGTGTGCTGGCTTACCTATTAGCATTTCCAAAGCAAAGGTGCCTGGGGAGAGCTTAGTTTGGGTTTGCTTGGGAATGCTGTGCGGTGCTGAGAGGTCCCAGACCAGCCCAGGGGTTGCTGCACAGGGGAGGCTCTGGTTGCACCAGCCCAAGATGAAGTTCACAAATACTTTATGCCTCAGACTGCGCAGTCCGTTCAAGATTAAATGTCTTCTAATAAAAAGCTGTGGTCAGTTTAATTCTAAATTGCATACTTCTCTTTATCTGTGGCCTGGAACTCAGCAAACTATGCAAAGTCCCATTTAAATTAACGGGATGCTTCAGTACCAATTTTAATGGGGTTTTGTATAATAAAAATAACACTTAGAAATGCCCTAACATTTTGCTGCCATCTTGCAACAAAAGTCACTGGAACTGGGATAATAAAAGCACAGGTTTTATATGAAACCTATGAAGGGTTTGTCATTAACTTCAGTGGCACAGTTTCAGGCCTTATTATTTTAGTATATGCTTGTATAAGTAAAAATTACTTTATCAATTAAATGAGAATCTGTGAATTTTCTGTTCCAGTCTGGCAACTTGCATGTGAAATATTTAGTTTGATGTTATCAAAACAGCCGAAATATTCCAACTTATAAACCAGCCCATATACAAAGACTGAGAACAAACAAAAATACAAAACTACACATTGTTTTTGCTCAGTTTGCCCATCAAACAAAGCTGAGTTGTTACTTCTAAGAAAATAATTCATATCCCTCCTTTAATCTATCCAAGAGAACAGTTTTCTGCTCAGCCTCATAGAAAACAGTAAAAACCTTCTTCAAAGTAAAATATATTTTAATTAACAGAGCTGCAAAATAAAATCCACAGCTATGCAGCAAGCCTCCTCTGTGGCTCACCATTGTGCAAACTGCTTGGGCAAGCTGCTCTTATTAACAAGCTACAGGCTACGCTCTGTTCCAAACTGATTAAGCAGCAGAGCTGCAGGCAGATTTTCTATCAAAAATGTTTCAATGGCAGCCAGCCTGTTCTTCTGTGGAATGATGGGGTTTTTTACAGGAAAAAAATAATTTGTTTATCCCCAACTCCAATTTCTTTAATGAAGAAAGCATATGCACAAAAATTTTATTTACCAAATAACTTCCTGACAAAATAAAAATTCTCATAGGAAATAAAAGAAGAAAAATGAAAGAACATATGTATTTGATTTTTTTTTTCCCCCTTCTTCACTCAAGTAATTTCTTGCAGAAAGCCAGGTAACAATGTTCAGTCTCTGCTAGAGACGAGCAAATTTGCTCACAAATCTTCCCAGGAGATCAGTGGAGCTGAGGGAAGGCTTGTGCCCAGGGGCAAACCCCACTAATGTAAATGAGGAGCCCAGAACCAGCTCCTCCCGACACCTCTGCTGATGCAGCCCTACAATCCACAGCAGCCTGCAATTCCTCCCTGGAATAACATGTAAAACAGCACTCGCTCGGAGTTGCTAATTCAAGCCTTGCAGAGCTTCAGACCTCCTCCCTTCCAAAAAAACCCCCAGAAAACCTATGTGTTAATATGCAAAAAACAGAAATCTGACCTAGTATGAGCAGGGACAAAGTAGTGGCTGTCCCCCAGAAGCAAAAAGTAATTTATATTACAGGCTTCAAAGTGATACATGCCTGGGTATAGGAGATTAGCAGTGGGATTTTCAAAAGCCCTATGTGAGTAAGGACCAGATTTAAAAAAAAAAAAAAAAAAGATTCAATGAATCAGTCCTGGTGTGAGATTTTCCTAGAAGTGAGTTAGGCACCTGGGATTTAGAGACTAAGAGTGAGACTTTTAGAGGGATTTAGATGTCTGAAGATACAGCTAAGTACATAGTGGGATCTTTGAAAGCACCCAGTACCAGTGTCTACCAGAGGTATCTGCTCTGGCTCCTTCTGAGGCTCCTCTAACTGCCTGGGTGAAATTGTGAGAACCCAAATCTCCTCCAGAGGCTGGCTCTTGCCATTTGGGCGCCTTCAAAAATTCCCATTCTCCCTCCACTCCCTTCTTTTCTTTTTTCCCAGAAAGTCTAGAAGGAGGATTCACTCTTTTAAGAGCTAATTCAGGAAAGTACTTAAGCACACAAGGAAATTACTCCGTGAAATGCTTCTAGGCATGAGGTGAAGGAAGCCCTGATCTCAGGGAGGCCAGCTGCAGATCTGTCACTGACTGCAGAGCAGTGGGGCTGTGATCCATGGGCAACAGCAGCACTCTGCTCCTCACACTCTGCTATTAAAGTCAGCAAATTAAAGTTGCTTAAATTTAAGCATGAAGTTAGGCAAGGTGCAGAAAGCATTCTAGACAGTTGTGCTCTCACTGTCCCTGTTTTAAGTCAGACCCCAAATTTAATCTTATGGTCCCACAAAGCAAGACCCTACTCTTTAAACATTTACAGGGACAGGTTTTGAACCTTTAACAGAAAACCTGGAAAGGCAGGTGAGAAGTCTGGGGGACAGCCTGCTCCCCGCTCCCAGGGTCTGCAGAACACAGGCAGCAGCTTTGGGAGCATCCCAGAAGTGGGGTCAGAAGCGGAGCCTGGGGCTGGAATGTCCTGCACAAGTCTCTCTCCACCCACCTACAGACCATGAGCTAAACCTCACTGGGGGCAGGGGCTGGCACCTTTGCTGGTCACATTTGCAGGGGTCATAATTTGAAAAAGTCAGAAACTGACAATCCATGGTCCTGTCTGCTTTCCTGACCTGGACCCAGCCCATTATTTGTCCAACCCACAGACACCACCAAGCTCTGGCATCATTACAAGGCTCCCCCCTGCTGTGTCTATTGACCTATTTTACATTTCTCCCCCATACACCTCATTCCTCACCTGTCTATCCCATACCAATACCTGTTTAACTCAAGTCTACCTGGATATGTCATTTAACCACTGCTTACATACATCACTCTGTTCTATATATCTTCATCTATCTGATCTCTGAAATCATAACTATGAATTTCTTATCTGCATGCACCCTTTGAGCTCTCTGCTATAACTCCTTTAGATGGACATATTTCATTTGTTCTTCTCCACCTTGAACCCACTCATTTAGCCAGCCCTGCTCCCCTATTGCCAACAAAGCCATATAACTTTACAATACATAAACCTGACAGCTCCATCTCTGACAGGTTTACTTCATCTTCTTTCTTTTGGTTTAACCCAGTTTAGTAACAGCTAAATACAAATGTATCACATTTTTCTACCCATTCCTCTAAGATGCAAGGTTAAGATTGAGTTAGAGAAGGGGTTAAGGCTTATTGCTTATTTTAGGTCAAGATTTGTTGGAATTTGGTAGAGATTGGTTTAGAGTTAGGACATGGTTGGTTCAGCATTTAGGACTACGTTTGGTTTATTGCTGGGTTTGGGTGAGGCATGGGTTAGTTGTAGGATAGGATTGGTATCAGGGTCAGTGGGACATCTCAGTTTGTGTTAGGATTAGGTAGTGGATGCAGTTTTAGGTGAGGTCAGGGGTTTGGGTTAGTGCTGTGTTCAGACACTTTTGATTTAGATTTGTCTTAGTGTTATGTTAGAATAGGCATTAAGCTAAGAGTTGTGTTTGTGTCAGAATTTAGAATTAGTGTTAGTTTTAGGATTGATTCGGGAGTCACATGTCAGCCTTGATCATGTAATCTCTCTGTGCTTCTTTCTTGTGCAAACAGATCTGTTCTCTTTCTGTCCATCTAATTTTCTCTCCCTCACACTCCTGTAGGTATTCATAGGTGAGTTTCATAACACTTAATAATCCATTTTCCCCATGTTTTCTCATTTACCTGACCTCTTAGCCTATTTTGCATACGTTCATGTCTCACACATCTAACCTATCTCACATATAATAGTCACTCTCATCCGTTCTTCTAGCAGTAATGTATTCACCCTTCTGATTTTGCCTGTCATGCCCAAGACATCAATGCAACTACTGCCACGATTAATGATACTTTTTCAGTTTCTTTTATACATACCATTAAGGTAGTGTCTGTGACTACTTACCTACCTAATTAATCTGATGCAAATTTCAATTAATCTCTCTGGATTTCCATAGTACATCCCAAACTATATATTTTCATCTCCTTCCTTGTTCCATCCATATTCATTTCTCTGCTCACTCGTACCCACTCTGATGAGCTTCCTGGTACCCACTCATTTGTATGTGTACCCACATCCTTCTTCATCAATCATCCTGTCCAGGATTTACTCTTCCATTAAGCATCCCTCTAATTCATACCATCAGGCTAATTTCTCAACACTCCCAGCTCATGAATACTCCTCTTTCTCCTTATCTACCCAATACCTGGTCCAACCTGTTAGCTCACTAATTGTTCCAAGCTTGTTTTTTTCAGCATAATCTCTTTATTCTGCATGAATTTTATATATATTTACTCCATTACTATTTTACCTCACTCCTCCTAAAGTGTTTTTTTGCTTTTTCCCATATCTACTCCTCTCTCATATCTGTGCACTTTATCTTTTTTTGTGTGCATTGACCCAAAGCTTTCTCCACTCCCGTCTTGTACATCACCTTTTTCACAGTTCTCTGTGTGCTTGCAGGGAGTCTTGATCACCAGATACCCTCTCTACTGGTGCTACTCATCTATTATTCTATTCACTACTCATCTATTAACTCTGCTATTGTTCTTCTTTTATCTGTTCCTCCCTCTATCTACATTCCCCATAATCAATGCCCCATTCACCCTATCAGCCCACTTTTATTGTCATATGTTTATTCTATTCTTCCAGCTGTCTTTCCATCCCTTTAGCCAGACAATACATATTCTGTCTGCTGTGAACTTGTCCCTCTCAATCTAATCTCATTCTCTTTTGGCCTTTAATTTATTAATTTGTTCTTTACAGGTCTATCTAGTCAATATTTCTAGCTAATATGAGCTCAGTTGATAATTCCGCCAGTATATACACCTATCTCTTCATCCACCCACCCATCCAACTTCCACTCAGCTGAACTAGCCTCAGAATATTCACAGTATTCCCAGTAGATCACCTTTTCCTTGTTACATCCATTTTCCTGTGTTAGATACGTTAGCTCCACTGCAGCTCATGTCACTTGAATTTATGTAGCCAAACGTATCTTTACATACCTAAACATGTCAACAGACACAGACATCAGTTCATGTGTCTATTTGTTCCCTCCATTCCATTGTTTTCTACTGTCTCTGTACTTGCTACCTATTACAGCTACAGACTTACAATACCTGCTTTCTATATTTCAAGCTATTCAGATTATATTTGCTCCACTTAACTTCCCAGCCATCCAGCAATTACTTTACCTACCCAGTCCAGCTTTCTTTCTTCCATATTTATGCATTCCACACCCTTACAACAAACCAATACCTGATCCACAGACACCTATTTGCTCATTNCATTACAATATTTCTGTCTTATGGCAAATCCATCCATCCCTCTTCTGTCCCTGTATTCATCCCACAGATTCACCGTGCAGCCCATCAGCCCCTCATTCCCAGCTCCACTACTCAGCCACCCATCCATCCACCCCTCCACCCCTCCATCCATCCATCCATCCACCCACCCCTCCATCCATCCATCCATCCATCTGCTAGATAAACTTTCTGTTCACCCAGGCAGGACTTGCTCTAACACAACACATCCCACTTCTGTTCCTGACATGCATCAGGACCACCTTTATCCCTGGCTAGGCCACCTAGTCCATGTCACATGCACATGCTTTCTCTCCACCATCACATTTTCTGTATTAATATCAAATTATCCACCCTCTGCACAGACCCTGTATATGCCTATCTAATTATGCCAATTATTCTAATTTATCCATCCCCCATGTACCTGTGTATCTCTACCCATTTAATTATGTATGTTGATCTCAACTGTCCATCACTTTACACCATAAAATCCAGCAACCAGCAAAAATCCACGGGGCCATTTGATCTGGGTGCTCAATGCACTCTCTCTCATCAGACAAGAGGTAATTCAGTTCCACATAATTTCAGCACTCTCAGTGACCCAGCCCTGCATCACACTGATGGGCACAGGGGTACAGAAAGCAAGAATAGATATTGCCTGAGTAAATGTCATGTAACCCCACGAATCTCAGAGCAGAAATAACAAGCAGTTGTGAACAAGTAGAAGTTTGCTTCTGACATGGTGGGGGGGTCGAGGCCATTATGCCAACAAAAGGAAGAAAAGTGCATGTTGAGAACAGACAAAGTAATCATCTCTGCATCGGTGAAAAGTGTGATTTTCACAGCGTGGGATTTTGTCATCATTCTGCCAGGGTAAGAGTAGATATATCAAAGGCTCCACCTCAGCTCTCTACTCTTTCTTGTAAGCTCTTTTCCTGTTTTCCTTTGGCACTCAGAATCCTTCCCTGACCAGCTGAATCTAAACCTGCCTGCAGCTGCTGTGGGGGAGCTTCTATCCAGTAAAATTGGTGTCCTCTTCTTCCTCTTACACATCTTGTTTTCCCCTGCTCAGATTCTGGACCCTGACCTGGGTTCAAACAAAAGCCTCATAGGACCAATCTGCATGGCTGAATGGGGGAAAACCTCTGAAGCTGTGGGTTTTGAAGAGCCCAGACCCAGGAATTTGAATTATCAGGATGCTGAGCCATGGGATTTGGTTTTGAAAGTTTTGCTGTTATTTTATCTATTCTCGATTACTCTCCAAAACCAAACCAGTATCGTTTGAGGGCAAAAATATTTGGTATCAGTGAACCATCAGGTGGCAACAACTGACAAAGCAGGTTTGGAAGCACATGGAGTTCTGCTTCCAAGAGCTATGGGGGGAGCTGAGGACTGGGATGCCCCAGGAGGCTTTCCTGAGCCCCTGCAAGCCGCACACGTGGAACTGAGGGAGTGGAGGGCAGGAGTCAGGAAACTCTTGGGAAAGTGTCATAAATACCTCTCGGTATTCCCTGAGATAGCAGAGCCTGCACATGCACTGCTGGTTGCAATCACCAGCCTCTGTGAGAAATTGTTTGTCTTGGTCTTTGCATTAGGTAAATGCCCAACCCAAAATCACTGATAACAGCAGACACCAAAAAAAAGGGGAAAGAAAAAAAAAAAAAAGAAAGAAAAAACAACCCAGAGACAAGGTCTTCTTGGGCCCCCAATCAGCAACAAAAAAGGCAGCAACCAGACAGCCATTTAGTGAACATCTCAAAGCTATCTACCGTCTGCTGGAGGGGCTTTAAAGGCATCAGATTTGTGTGTTTGGCTCAAGCCAAGTGAATTGTAGTCTAAAGCTTTTCCTTGAATTCAAGGCTGTGTTTACTGCAGTCAGAGCAAGGGGAAGGAGGCAACCCCAAAGCCCTCCCTCCTCCTCTTCCCCCACCCTGCAAGCCCCAGGCTTGAAACTTGATTTAAAAAAAAAAATACAAGATTGAATTTCAGTTTGCAGGATTAGGGAGATGACTTTTAGGGGCTGCTTGTTGGAAAAAAAGGAAAGCAAAGCAGCTGGGAGGGATTAGGCTGAGCTGGCGTCTGCACTTTCAACTGATTCAATTTTGCTCCACAAGACATTGTATCTGAGCCTTTCTGGAGACTATTCAAAGCAAATCATTTTCATTTTACCATTTGGTAAGTGATCAGAGTCTATTTTTAGTGTCTTGGAAGCGTCGGGGGTTTTCTCTCTATCCTTTTCTTTTCATTTATTTTCTTTTTTTTTTTTTTTTTTTTTTTTCTTTTTTTTTTTTTTTTTCCCCTTTTTCTTTTTTTTTTTTTTTTTTTTTTTTTTTTTTCCCTTTCTTCTCTTTCTTCCACAATTGAATATCTGCATTTGGGGCATCAAGAACAGGCATGTTTGGAGGGAATGTTTACCACAGCCAGCAGCTTAAATTTATTTTATGCCTCACTTCCAGAAGAAAGGGCACCAGAGAGAGAGGTTGGAGCTGGCAAGGCTGTCAAACTACTCTCTCAAAAAGTCTCCCAGAGCCCAAATTCTGCATCTGTTTGGGTGGGTTTTGGGTGATTCCTTATGATTTTGGCAGATCCCAGCAGTTGCATGTGGGTCCCTGCAGCCTGGGGGGCTGTTAGCAGAGTTTGGGATCTCTGTGCCCAGGAGCTATTGAGCAGAGTGAGGGGAGAACTGCGATACATTTGAGGGTACAAGCTGATGTTCCTCCAGGTAATCCCCACCTCCCACTCTCCCTCCAAGGTTAATTTGGCAACTCAGAGGTGTTTTGCAACATCTTTGGTGCCTTGGTTTCATTTTTCATTGAATAAAACAGAAATTGGAAAACCTTCTTGAAAATAAGAAAAGGAAGAAAAAGTCTTACCACTTGGGAAGGGGGAAATTCTTTTTTTAATTGGCATCATTAGTTTAAATGCATTTTTACACATTCTGTTTTTTCTTAATTTCACTTCACTGCAAACAAAAGAGTTTGAAGGATGTTTTCTTTCTTTCTTTCTTTCTCTCTTTCTCTCTTTCTCTCTCTCTCTCTCTCTCTCTCTCTCTCTCTCTCTCTCTCTCTCTCTCTCTCTCTCTCTCTCTCTCTCTCTCTCTCTCTCTCTCTCTCTCTCTCTCTCTCTCTCTCTCTCTCTCTCTCTCTCTCTCTCTCTCTCTCTCTCTCTCTCTCTCTCTCTCTCTCTCTCTCTCTCTCTCTCTCTCTCTCTCTCTCTCTCTCTCTCTCTCTCTCTCTCTCTCTCTCTCTCTCTCTCTCTCTCTCTCTCTCTCTCTCTCTCTCTTTCTCTCTTTCTCTCTTTCTTTCTCTCTTTCTGTCTCCCTTTTTCCCCCTCTTTCTCTCTCTCTCTCTGTCACTCTGGGAGATGTTTGATGTGGTACATTGCTTCATAAACTGAAATCCTTCTACAAAAAGGGGCACAGGCTGTGTGAGGGTCTCACAGCATCATCCTCTGGCCCTCCACAAACACAGTTGCTCCCTTAGACTTTGGGGAGGACAAGCGTTTTTGCAAGCAATGGTAAAAAGCTTCTCTCTTGCTGGCCTTGCCACAGATTCATTGTGTACCTTTAGGGCAAGTTATTTATTGTCTTTGCACCTTTTCTTACACAAAATTCTTGTAGAAGAGAACAGAAAATGATGAATGCTGGGGCGTTTTCCACATCAGACTGTATTGCAAAATATCACTTTGCTCTGGGAGCACGAGTGCCTTCTCTGCTCCCTAACCCACAGATGGCAGATAAAAAATGCAATATCAAATACTTCATTTCCAAATAAAAAAAATCAAACCTGTGGACAGGAATCCTTCAGGATGAATATTTTTCCTTCTTCTGTTATATTCTCCAGGAGTTGTTGTGATGTGTATAAGGTGTTTGCTTTGTGTAACAAGGTGCAGACTGCACCCCAAATCAGGTGGGTGAATTTATTTAGTTTGTAAAAGAGGGGAAGGCACTGTCCATCCCTCATGGGGATCCCTGGGTGGGGTGGGGTGTTTTGGAGGGACATGGGCAGGAGCCTTCTTGGGATCACCAGCCCTTTGGGACACACAGGGCCACTCACAATGAGCACTTACACTGCAAGATGCAGCTCAGAAGGATGGAGCAAAACAACAGGGAGGAATGTAATAAAACACTCCTTCTGTGTGTGGGGGGAAAACAGTGTGGGAAGCCCTAAGAGCACCAGATCCAGGAAACAAGCTGTGGGTGAGGGCAGGGACACCATCCCCTGCCATGAGAAGAACCCTCAGGAAAGTTTGGTGAGATGCCTAGGATCAGCTATTCTTCTAAAATGAGGAAAAAGCCTCTCCTGCCTTGTTCTTGCTGTCCTGGGCTGAGCCTGCAGCCTGGCTGGGTGTTTTGGCCACAGCAATGAGCCACCCTGCAGAGCCAGGCAGAGAGAGCTGAGAGCCATTGTAATAGCAACAATTCTTTATTCACAAGCTGGAGCAAAAAAGGGATCTGCAAACAGGGGGAGAGAAGGGGGTGGGGGGCAAAACACAACCAATCTTGTAAAAGAGACTCTTAAAAAATACCATACATGAAGGCCCTTGCACAAGTTTTTATTTATCAGTCTGCAGTCAGAAGAGGAGAATGCAATAAGTGCATGGCACACAGGGAACTGGGGGTAGGAGGGTCTCTTCTAATAAAAAAGAATGGACCTGAACAAAGAGAAAGGTTCTGCTAAACTGATGGTGGCAGATGGCATCAGCCCCACCATGTTCCCTTTCAATTGCGGGAAAATATAGTAAAGCAATTTAATGAAAACGCTTAAATAAGCAAACAGTGCAGTTAATTGAACCCATATGCATTAGGAAGGAAATCTAAAGTATACTGATTCATTAAGTTTTATATAACTGTAAACCCCCAGAACCTAAGACAGAGTAAGAAGCCATGATGAAGTGCCAGCTAGAAGGGGACCTTCTACCCAGCTTCACTTGGATCTGTTTTGTTATGACAAGAACAAGTGGTTTTAACAAGTACACCATAAATCAGAAGTGTGCACTCCAGCCTGGAATCTTCCAGGTACCAAACTCTGCTGCAAACTCACATTCCTTTTCCTCTGGTAGACTTTTTTATTTTCCAAGACAGAAATAACTGGAATTTGGATGTTGCCATCTGCAGAGAAAATAAGCAGGGAAGAGCTGGTCCTTGAGGTCTTTATTACATTTTTTTATTCAAGGAAACTTGATGTTGCATCTGGATGATGCTCCCTGAGACACTTTTAACTGAGGGCTACTTGTGCCTCACACCTGGCTTTGACAGGTAAAACAAACTCCTTTCTTTGGCAGTGAGCATGGCTCCCCAGCTGTGACTTTTGGACAGAAGTAGGATAGGCAGAAAGCTGGGACTGGAAAGGCAGCTGCTATACTCAAGGTATAAAAACCACCCATAAATAAAATCCTGGGGAGAAAGCAGTTCTGGCACCATTGAAGCAAGTTTAAAAGTTCCCTTTGATTACAAGAAGGGCAGAACTTCTGATCAGGAGATCAGGAAACCTTTGGGGATGCTTGCTTCAGGATTTGCCTTGTGTGATTTGGAACTGGAGGTATCAACTCTGGTTGCTGATTTGGCTGAGTTCTCCCTGGCTCATGAAACAAGATCCATTCAGTTTTCAGAGAAATCCGGTTTACTGCAAATAAAATCCAGCAAGTAATGATGAATTGATCCCAAGGCACACCTGTGAGCTGGGTTTTGGGTTTTTTGGTGATGTTGAGTCAAAGCATCATTGCAGTGAGCAGAATAAGACCTTTCTCCTCAGTAATTTGGGTCTGAAATGAAGGTGACCTACAGCCAAGAGAAGGGTCTCAAGGTAATTGGAAGGGCACCCAGAGCATCCAGGCTGCTCCAGGAGGTCATCAGTAACCTATGAAAACACTGAGGCCTTTCCCATCCATATTCACCTGCTATGTACAACCCAGTAGATGGGGGATGTAACAGCAGAAAAAACTACAAAGGCAAAAAATTGCAAAAATTAACTTATCGATCATAGAAGTTGACAATAGAGGCTAAATCATTGCACAGTGCAATTCTTGCTACTCAGAACTTTAAAAAAAACCCCAACCACATGAAAATAAGCACAAAGAAAGCAGACATCTTTAATGAACATGCAGAATATTACAGGAAAATAAATTGATTTTTTAAAAATGAATAAAAAAGACATTATGGATTTCTAGGTTGGGTCTTCATGGAGACTTACAAATATAATGGGGTTTTTTGTCTCTCTACAGATGGTGCCTTGGGGATCCCAAGGGATGGGGAGTGATGGGGCATGGAGGTGCATGGGGTGACCTGACCCTGCCACCCAGAGCACTTTGGCCGTGCTGCAAAATAGATGCAGCCCCAGTCTGAAGGGAAAAGTTCTGCTGGTAGGTGACTACTGCAGCCCCTGTTTGAATTTCCTGGATGTCAGGCACAGTTAATGTCAGGGAGACAGAGGGAGAGCTGAATTGTTGGCCCCAATTCAACAAGGCACTTAAGCACAAGCTTAACTGTAAGTACGTACTTAAGTCCCTCCTTATATAGCAGAACATATGTTAACACCTCGCTGAAGCCTGGGCTAAGTGCATGCTCAAAGTTAAGCGTCTGCTTAAGAGCTTTGTTGAATCAGGATTGTTGTTTACTTCCAACAATTGATGTCTCCTGGAATATCCACAGTTCCAGTTGCAACCCTCATGCATCTGTTTTCTCTTAAGATTATTAATAGAGTCATTCTTTAAAAAATACACGGCAATGCAATCCTTGACAATCTGCAATTGCTGCCTTCAGGAGAGTGGGGGACCAACAAGGCAGGAGCATTTCCATAGAGATCCCTCATGTCCTTCATTTTTCCATTTTATTCTAGGGAGTTTAAGGAAAAGCAACAGTGTTACAAAACAATGTGGAGTCACCAACAATAGAAATGATCTGAATTTAACTTGATTACAAAAAAAAATGTGTTTCCAGTTTTGAGAAGCGCAGAGATTGCTGGAATATAAACTTGTAAATGACAAATTGCTAATGTGAATGTGTGTCAGGTTAGTATACATACATGTAAATCACATAAATATAAAATTGGTCCTATAAATCTAACAGCTGTGTCAGGAAATCTTGAGTTGTCAGGAAATCTTGAGCTATCAGGAAATGGCTTAACTCCACCATCAGGTAGCAGAAAGGACATCATAGGGAAATCAAAGTAATTCACAACTTGTGTCATTTACAGTGATACCCATTCCCAAGATGATGAGCCCCCAGAAAAATAATGCTCCTTGTTAAAATTGACTGTGATGAGTTGGGGATGTCAGGATACTCTCAGGAATAACAGACAGGTAAGGCACAGAGCAACATATTGTGTCTCTACTTACCTTTTTTTAAGGTTTATTTTCTTCTGCCTGGTTTTTGGGCATCCCTCCTGTGCTCTGCTCCCCTTTGGGAGCAAGGCTGCTCCCTCAGTTTCTCCAGGCAGGTGTCCACATCTCCATTTGGGTCCCAGGGCAGATCTGGGGACCTGCTGAGGCGCCACAGTGTCCCCAGAGAGGCGGGTGGCCATGCCAGCTGCAATTTTTCTGCCCAGGGCTTGGGTCTGTCACCAGCCATCCTGGCCCTGCTGGGCGGTTTCCCAGCAATGCTGGAGACTTAGACCACAATAGAAGGAAATCACTAAAGCTGAATTGCTCCAAGTAAGTCCTCAGCAGGGTTTGACTGGTAAATATTTAACAAGGAGAACTCCCTATCCTCTCCTGGTACGTATTAAACTAATACATTTATTTTAACAAGGGAAACGGTTTCCCCAAGCTCCCGCTCAATTTGAGCCCTTGACTTCTACAAAAGCCTCAGTAAGGTTGGCTTCCTGGGGCTCAGTAATTCACTGGGACTAAACGAGAGATGGCTCTGAGCCATGAACTTGGAGTCTGGAGGCGACAGGACCTCCCCAAGGTTGGGGAGAGCTCAGCACTGGGGTTTCCATTCCCACCTGCCTTCAGACTGGTCCAACACCCACCTCAGGACATCCCTGCCACCACCAGCCTCTGATCACTTCAGCCATCCTGTGGAGCCAGGTTGGCCATATCCCATCACAGAGCCCATGTGTTGGAAGCAATTCTCTAGCCAAGTCCTCCCTGTAGAGGCTTTGCAAAGCGCTGGCTCCCCCAGCACCCATCCCACACTTCCTCAATCCCCAGTCCTTTCTGCTGCCTGTCCCCGTGCTCAGATGGAGCCAGGTGTCATGGGCAAGGAGGTGATGCTGGGAGAGCAAGCAGCTCACATTCCTTGTCCCCAGGCTGGTGATGCTGAGGTTTTATTTCCCCTTGGCTCTGCTCTTTCCTCCATTCCACAGACCAGAGGGAGACTGGCAACCCCCTGAGCAGAAGTGCTTCCACTACCAGTGATCCTCTGAGATGTCCAAAGCCATTTCTCCTCAGAAAACCCTGCTGAGCCATCTCCTCATGCTGTCTGACCTCAACAGGACACACTCACAAATGTGGGAGCTTGGCTCTCCACAAGAGCTTCCCGCAGGACCTGGGGCTCTGCCCCACTGTGGGCTGTGTCCCTTTGTGCTCCAAGCAGGAAGGTGGTTGCCCAGTGAAGGCTGCCTCTGCAAAACGTGTCCTGAACAGCTCGTGGGACACGTCACTGGTGCCAGAGCCCACCCATGAGCACCCCCAAACTGCTCCTGCTTCCCCTGCCATGGCATTGCTGCTGCTGGGGGCCCCAGAGATGGTCCCATGCCCTGCAGGCAGAGGAGGCTCCTGGTGCTGTTGTCTGCCACCCCAGCTGGCAGAGTCCAGTGCTGCCCTTGTGGGCTGCAGGCAGGCTCTGAGGCTTCTGCTCTCTCTCTAGCTCCCTCACTAATATTTTTCAGACTTTTCCTCAAGGAAATAAGAATCTCTGAAAGTAACTCCCAACTTTGCATCTTTGCTCCAAGCCATCCCATGACTCCAGCTCTTCCACTCTGACTCACGGGTAGAGGGCAGGTTTGAACAACTGTGGCTGCTTCTGCCAAGGCAATTTTGGTTCCTGGCATCACAGCCCAAAAGCCCCTGGGAAACTTTCCCTGCTCAGCTTATCCTGGTTGCAGTGTGTGAGATGATATGTGACATTCCCAGGAGAGATGCAGGCACTTGAGGGGGGAAATGGAAGATATGAGACCTTGATGCATTGGGAAGAGCTCTCTGGTTCCATAAACCATCTTCTGCACACTTTGGCATCTCTGCCCATGCCTCACGGGTAAGTAGAGCTGGGAGGTCCTTTCAGGTGATGTCGTGACCATGAAAACATCCAACAAAACTTGCTGTGGCCTGAGCATCTGACTTTATTTCTCCTGCCACTGTGATCTGACATGTTTGTTCCTCATCATCACTGAAACCCAACCCGTGAAATGTGTCTCAAAGTATCCCTTCCCCAAGTATTCCAGTCTGCCTTCAGTTCTTCTCAGTATTTAATAAATTCTCCTCTTGAAAAGGGCTGAGGGGAGACAAGGAATGTTTGCAATGTTTACCTCACCCTCACAAGCAAACAGAAAGTCCATCCCTGATCCTATCCCCACCTGTCCCAGCCCACAGCAGGCAGCGAGGTCTCTCCCACTGCCAACAATATCAGTAGGAAAATCCTTTCCACTCTGCTTTTCTGGGACTGTGATTCCAGCAAGACTTACAGCAGCTTGGCAGTACAGTAAATAAGAAACAGATTTCCAAATGTTTTGATTTACCATCTTTTTCTTTGTAGCATCTAAGCCTGGGGGCTGAGGACCTGACTCCAGAAAGTCTCTGTCCAGATCACCAACCTGCACCCACAGGCAGTAACCCCACGGTGAGGCAGGCCCTGGCACAGGGTATTCCAGTATCCCAGAGGAGAGTGTGCCATGCAGAGCAGCAGCTCATCAGGCCAACAGAAATCCACACGCCCCCAGCTCCAGTGCAAAATGGAAAATTGGACAGAAAAGAAGCCTCTGGAGCACATCCCATGCTGAGGGTGGTAAGCCATGAAACATTCTCTGCAGTTGCTTCTGTGCTGGTCTGAGATGATGTGCTGCTCCTCTCACCATAGTCCCCAGCTGCATTTTCCTCACATGTTCTTTCCCACCCGTCAGTGTTTTAAGGACAGGTCTCAAAGCACTGGGACTGATCCTCTTCCCACACTGGCATCAGTCCAGGATAACTTCATCAGTTGGAACAAGCCCTGGTGCAGGGGCTTGCAAGAGGAGCATGAATGGCAGGATGCAGATACTGATCCCTTTTATAAAAGAAAACCCATTTTCAGGACTTTTCTTAATCTTCTTTTAACTGGACTCTCCACTTGTTGAACAAGGGAAGTTCTCACTGAGTTCAAACCCCTCCATACAGTATTCCTTGAGATGGTTCCAGGTGACTTTATAAATCAGAGCATGATGCTACCTGTGAGTGTCGTATCAAATACAGCATCCATCTGAAGATTACCTCTTGTGCAGAGTGAGGCTGGACTCCACTCAGCACAATTTTGGAACTAACTTTGAGCCCTTCCTCAAGAAAAATCTTTGTGGGATGGAGTTATTTTGCAGAATAAAGGCTGTTTTCCCTGTCTGATTCACCCAGGTGATGACTAAGCTCACAAAGCATTCCTCAACCCATGTGTTACCCACAGATCTTTCATCTAACACTTTCTCCCAGCACAGGAACAAACTATACTGCAACCTCATGACTGCAGAGGCAAACCACTTCTCTATCCATGTCTCATTGTCAAGTAACTACCTTGCTCATGGTGTGCAGCCTTGGAGAAATAAGTCATGACACCTCAAAGAAGCCCACAGGAAAAGACCAGTCTTTGGGCTGTGTATAAAACCTCCAAACTTTATCCTCATAAATTAATTTTTCTCTTTGGAATACAATGTTTCACACATTGCAGATTTGGGTTTTGAATACATCAGAGTCAGTTAATGGGCTCAGATTAGTCTTACCCTGGTTTCAGTCAAAGCCAAAGGGGCAGCAGTAAGAGATGCAGTCTCCAACACCAACATGCCTTTGAGCAGAGTCCTGTTGTCTGCTGTGCAAGGATGACTTGCAAAGTAGGCAGATAAAGCATGTGCTTATGAATTTCATAATGTTGGCACTCAGATGCCATGGTGAGGGGTAATCCCAGGGATCATGGAGGGAATATTTAGAGGGCAGAGCTTCAAAGGAGTGTTTAGATGCTGCAGGAACTAATGCTGGCATGGATTTATTTCCCAACCATCATTTTCTCTACTATTTTCTTAGATACTACAGCCCTTGTTTCAATCTCAAGTGTCAAAGCAGGGCAAAGTGGATCAGAGGCAGTCAGTTCCATGGCTAGAGGGGACAATCCCTCCTTCCTATGCATGTGTGAACTGGACAAACTGGGAGGGAGAACCTGGAGTTTGTCACCCTCCAAACCAGGCTCACAAGTGCTTCTCATGCTGTTACCCCTTGTGCAGGCACTTAGGAACCTACTAGAGCCTCACAGCAGCATCACAGCTCAGTGTGCTGCAGTGTGGTAGGCACAGGCTGGAAAGCTAAAAGGGCTTCTGTGAGGAGCCCAGAGGTGTCCAAAACCCAGCCACAGACACATGCACTCAGGGTATGATCACACACCAGTAAGTGAGACAACAGAGCTATGGTGGGCAGTGGTTTATACTAAATAGACAAAGCCTTATTGGGTTATAGGACAAAATCAACATCACCCTGGTGAGTAACTTGGGAAGTAATTAAGAGCAGTTTTATAGGTGCCAGATCCCGCTGAGCAATAGACCAGTAAAACTGTATCTGGGTCTTCTGAGGGGTGGATGTGAGGATGGAACACACAGGCCAGGCTCACGCTGCAGGTGTGACAGGGCCTGCCCATCCCCACCTCCTCTGACCCCTGCAGAGCTCAGGGCACTTACATGGGACCCTCTCACTCCTGTGTTGCACATTCAGGAACGGTTCCACCTGCTTTGCAGCTGATTCACACAAGGAACTAACCAAAAATAAAGGGCCATGCTCCCAAAAGGCTGCACCAAAATCTTTAAGCAGTTAAGCTTTGAGACTGCAGTGAAGGAGCAGTGCTTCAGGGTGGGTGTGCCCTGCATCCTTCTGATCTGGTCACCAAATACCTCTGGGTTGGGCATCCAGAAATGGAGGTGACTGGGAAGGGCTGGGTGTTTCCCCAGATCCAGGCTTTGGGTTTTAGCAGTTCAGCCTCAGCAGGATGGGCAAGAGGCTCTTTCCAAGATGCCAAAAGGAAACACAGCAGTGGGACCCACCAAGCCATTGAGCCCCCAGATCCTGCAGCCAGTGCCTGGCTGACCCAGCACCAGGGCCTTGGGAGCCAGCTCATGTTCCCAGACCAAGGCAACGTTTTTATCACACCAGTTTAAACCATTAATAATTGTCTGCACAAACCCTCCCAAGCTTCCAACGTTATGTAAACAGAAGTGAATTAAAATTATTTTTTTCCATCACTGTTTGAAATGTGCGATGGTTTTTCTAAACTGCCCCATGAGTAGAAGAGAGAGGGGGCTCTGAAGCAGTTCCCTGGCCTCCAGCCAGGTCCCAGCAAGTACTTTATATATCACTTCAAGACAGTCAGAGCAAGGGTTTAAGAGGCTTTGAACACAAACAGCGTTAGGTTAGTTAAGTCCTGCTTTGACCAGTGGCGAGCAATGGAGACATAAACAGATTTCATTTGAACCGGGCTTAATGTAGCTGGGTTTACAGAGTCCCAGCTGATTTCCACATACATCAGAAGTGGTGTATATTTAGGGTGGCAGCGTGGTCCCACGGGAGGGCAGCCGTCCGTGTGGGTGCCCCGGCGCCGGCGCTGACCCCCCGTGCACCTCTCAGAGATCCCCACCGCTCCTTTATCTGCAAAATGGAAAGAGCTGACCTGCTTCACAGAGCAAACCTGGAATCAATTAATGTCTAGCCTGCATTTAGGAGAGGCAAAACACTATATAAACATTATGTATCATTTAGCTTCTGAGGAAAAGCCATCGCCTGACAAAAGGGGCCTCTCCTTTCTATTTTATGAAGTCTGGTTCACACTGGTGCAGGCCTCCTTGACTTTTTTGGCCTGGTCCTAATTTTCACCAGCCCAGATTGCAGGAGACTTCAACTCACAAAGTACATTAATTTCCCTCATTAATAAGTGGGGGTCTCCTTGCTGAGAACCCCCATTTCTCATTTGGACAAAGCTGAGGGCCAGCATCACACTGCCTGTTGGGCACTGGGAAGGCTGCTGGCTCTTCCCAAGACCGAAGACATTGTTCAGAGAGCTGCTTTTCACTGCCCTGCCTGGCCTAAAGGGTCAAGCAACATCCCAACACACCTTTTCTCCAAGCAACCTATGCCAGTGCCTCCCCACCTTCACAGGGAAGAATTTCCTCCTAATCTAATCTAAATCTACCCTCCTTTAGCTGAAAGTTATTCCTTGTCCTGTCACTTCACACCCTTGTGAGCAGTCTCTCTCCATCTCTCTTGTAGCCCCTTTAGGCACTGCAAGGGGATCTAAGGTCTCCCTGGAGCCTTCTTTTCTCCAGGCTGAACAGCCCCAGCTCTCTCAGTCCATTGTCAGGTTAGAGGATTTTACCACTCTCTACCTTTTAGGTAGCTACTTGTGATGCCTGGCCCCTGTATTTATCCCGAGTTACTCACCAATGTCATTGCTGCACTCTCCTGCCATTAACATTTTATTTTTAGTTAAAAAGTACTTCCAGGCCCTTTATGAATTTATGACAGGTGCCCCCTCACATTGGTTGCTGTCCTGCAGTCTCCTGCCCTTGCACACCATTCCTGCAGCCTGTCTGAGCCCTTCCTATAAACACAGGAAGGCTCAGGTTTGTTTTTCACACCACACAAAAGCTTTCCCTCACCACTAAAATAATTAAAACCAGGATTATCAACAACCCACAACCTGAACTGGAGGTGCCAAGCAGGGTGCTGCTGCTGCAGGTGCAGTGCTGTTGGTGAGAGACAGCCCTGCATTTTTGGGGACCCAGGCATAGCAGCAGTCCTGGCTCATGGACTCGAGGTGACCCTCATCACTCACCCAAACACAAATGCTGCAGGAATTGTTCCTGTTCAGTGACAGCTGTGGTGTGGCCCAAACACAGCCAGTAATGTTGGTAACTCAGTCATACCCTTTGTAGAGGGATTTCCTAATTTAAGTAAGCAAAGGTCCTTTAACCTTGGCATCATTAGCTCTGAAACTTCCAAAAACTATTTCTAGGGATAATGTTTGCTCCCTCCAGTTTGGCTCTGTCCTTGAAGCCAGCACAGGAGCAAAGCTGCACTTCAGATAAAATTCCAAACAATAATTTTTGTGTCATCCACAGGCCACAGAGCTGGGCTATCCCTAATAAAACAAAATTTTAAAAGGAGGAGAAAAAGTTTAAATAAAGAATTCGCAAGAAAACCCACCTGGAGATTGTACATGCAAAGTTGTGTGGGCTTTGTTTCTGGGGGAGTGAACAGGGTTGGCATGGCTGGGGAAAGGTCAGGTACTCCACACCCCTCTGATTTTCCATCTCACTGGACCATATGCTGTGGAGATGTCAGAGAAAAGCAGGTTTTCATCTCATCTCTCCACCAAAAAAGGTCACATCATGAATAAGAGCACCACATATGTTTCCATCATGTTGGCAAAGTTTTTAGGAAGTATCCCTCATAAAACACAAAATGATTACAAATGAGAACATGAAAAACAAATTCAGCAGGAGCTTGTGTCACTGGTTTCTCCCTCACCCTTTTACGAGGAGCTCCTGTTCTCTGCTCTCAGCTGGCTTGGGAAAGGCTTTGGGGCACAATCACTACAAATGAAAACCCAGGGCTGGGATCAGAAAGGCAGATTTTGGAAAGCAATGCAGACAAGCTTTCTGGGGCTGGTGAGAGTTGGGCACAGCCTCAACAGTGGCAGGCAGAGCTCTGCAAGATCGACCCACTCTGCTCTGTAGGGGTGCATCAATAATTTTGCTTAGATACTGCTCATGTCAGGGTCTCATTTATTTTATGGCTGGAAGCCATAATATAGTGAAAAAGAGGATTTTCTCTATAAATTCTGCCCTGTGAGGGTGGTGAGGCACTGGCACAGGTTGCCCAGAGAAGCTGCCAATGTACAACTTGAAAGTGTTCAAAGGCAGTTGGGACAGGACTTGGAGCAGCCTGGTCAGGTGGAACCTATCCCTTCCCATGGCAGCAGGGCTGAAACTGGAGGTTCTTTAAGGTACCTTCCAACCTAAACCATTCTGGGATTCTCTGTTCCTCTGGCAATGCTGAGCTCTCACTGATTGTGTAGAATCACAAGGAATGGTCACACAAAACTGAGGAAAACTCACCTGATGAGTATCCCCTGATACCAGCAGTGCCACCAAAGGCACAATTTGTGGCTGCCTGGTGGCCAGGCCATTGAAGGTGTGAGCCTGCTTGCACAGGAGCAGGGAGCAGCCCTGGGCCCCAGCATCCCTGCTGCAAAGCACACACCCCTCTCCCCACATCACCCAGCCAAGAGAGAGCCAAACCCCCAGACTTACATCCCCCCGGGCACTCTGCTCCCCTTGCTCACCCCCACAGTCATTTCCTGGCCCCTGCCATAGCACAGGAACAGGAGAGCAAGCTGGGGGAGAAGCAAAGCTGTGCAGCCAGCCCTGCTCTGCTAATCCCCACTGCCTGCAGGACTGGGAGGGGTCAGGGTGCCTCAGCCTTCATGGTCTCTGGCACATCAGCCTCTGCCATCGCAGTCACCGTGCCCAGGCCTCGGGGTGCAGCTGTGTCCTGGCACACCTTGTGCTGCACGCAGGAACCGCTGCTGCTCTCAGGTCTCCTCTTTCCTTCTCCGATTACCCCGAGCTGTGTGGGTGTGTTCGCACTGGAACTGCCAGACGAGGCCAAGCAGGTTGTTCCAAGGTGCTAATCAGCATCAGAGCACAGGAACAAGCTGCTTTGTTCGGAGGTATCACAGCCCATTTCCTTAGTGCGGGTTGCTTTGCTGACTCGGAGCAGCTCTTCTGCTGTGCCAAGGCTGCTTGATCTTAGAAAGAGGGAGCTGGCAGGGAGAGCACTGGAGGCCTGGGCTCTAGTCCCAGCCTTGCCACAAGGTTTCCAGGAAAAGGACCTGGGCTGTGATCCATTCCCAGGCTGCAGCTGCTCCAGCTCTCAATGGCTTTAAGGTACCTTCCAACAGCAGCTGCCCTCAGCACAGCGCCAGAGCTGGGGGCTGCACTTCCACCCACTCAGCCCACAGGAAAAAGAGAAGATATTTTCTGCATTATTTTCAATCAAAAGGCTTATTCATCAATCATTCTGGGTTATTTCAATGAAGGTTTGCAGCACAGGTTGTAGGCAGAGTTCTGACAGCCACCAAGGATCACATTCTGCCTAAAAGGAAAATCGTCCTCCCATGATCCAGTGAAGATTTTACTTTCATGACTTTCACAGTCTCTCCCAATACACCAGTGTGTTCACAATGGTGATGCTGCAATCTGCAGGGAGAGAAGAGCATGGTAAAAAATCCCCAAATGCTGTGCAAAATGGGAAGGGCCACATCCAAGGCTCATGGACAATTGCACCCTTGGCAAGCACCCCTCCATCCACCCAGCAGAGCAAGGAGCAGTGGAGAAATCCCAAGTATTTCGAATTATGAACCTCCTGACTCTTTAATATCTTTATTTTCTTTAATACCTTTCAAAATAATTTTCTCCCAAAAGATCAAAGGAGGCAACCCAGGAGTGGCTTCACAACATGTGCCATGTGCACACAAAACATTGGCAAGAGCCCCAGTCCTGCTAAGTGATAGGAAGGAAATAACACAGAGACTCCTGACAATAACCACAGTCACCTGGAGTTTTGGGGAAAAGGGAAGTTTTTGATACCCATGGAATTTTTTCTGGACTCCAGGCCAGACCATGGGTTTTTTAAACAATGGGTATCAAGCTGCGATCATAGGCTTGTACCACATTAAGGTTAACCCAAGATATGTAAAACTCAGCAGTCTCCATTTGGGGGATTTGTGGGAGGCTTTTCTCATTACATGGTTTAGACTTGCTGCCTGGGGTTAGTTGTTCCCCAGACAAGATCCAGGGAAGTCCATTGCTGAGGGAAAGCCCAGAACAGCCTGGACTTGAACTGTAAGAAGAAGGCAAGGCCTTCTCATATCCCAGAGTTTAAAGCGAACACATTCTCCAGCCCCACTGTCCCCATAAACCTGGAATGAGCTCTCACTTCTCTCCCAGGTGTGCTGAGGGGAGGGACATGTGGGCCAGACCATGAGGATGAAGACTTGCTCACAAGGGAGGCCCAGGACTCTGTGAATCCCAGGATACGCCAGGGCCGGGCACATGAACAGCAGTGAAAAACAGTGAATTTTCCAGCAGGAAATTGATCACATTTGGGATGAACCTTGATCCCACACTGACAATGCATGGTGCCACATGATGGTGCCTTCCTAGACTCTCAGCACTGCTGGTGCTGAGAGCAGACACCTTTTCCGTGGGGAAAACTGACTCAAAATATCTGTTTGTTTGAAGAAAATAATTCAGTACCTCTAAAGGGTATCTTGTTCTGTGACTTGAAGTCTCTCTTGTAGTCACCTGCTCCACCATTACTATTCAGTGTGTTATCCTGGAGGTCCAGGAAGGGCAAATACAGGTCAATAAATGGGATGATGAAACAAAACCCATCCATAATGATGATATTAGAGTAGCACAAAGACTTGTTATGTCATCCAGCAGCTCACTGAAATCTTCAGTGATTTTGTGCTGTGAGGAAGAACAAGCACAGGAAGAAAGCACTGTCAGCAAGAACGAGGTGACACTTGGGGCTGTCCCCCTGTAGAACCCTCCATTTGCTTCACACCAGCTGCTGGCTGGAAAGGGGGCTGCCTGTGATCCCCATCCCCACTGCACTTCTGAAGAAGGCAGATGTGCCAGGCAGGGCAGGAGCTGCTGGGTGCTGATGGCAGGGGGATGCTCATCCCAGGGGAGCAGCCCGGGGTGTCCCCAGTGCCCACCCAGGCAGGCAGGACCTGCAGGGACCCTCAGCCCTGCCCTTGTGTGGGACCCAAACCACTGACCCACTCAGTCTAGTGCTGAAGCAGTGACTTCCAGGCCCAAAGGTAGAGAACACTTTCAACCAAATCATCCTGAACTGATTATTTTTAAATTACATTTGCTAAAAGCAAGAATGAGCAGAAGAGTTGGGGGAAGCAGGGAGTCACGTTGCTCTAATCATTTTCATTTCAGTGACAGCTTTACTGCATTTGTTTCAAGTCAGCTTTGCAAAAGCCCTTTATCAGGCAGTGCAGAGCTCTCCTGCAGCATGTGTTTCAAGTCCATAGTAGCATTTTGGATACATCACATCCCTGGGCTGCGAGAGCATGGGAAGGAGCACGACCTCCCTCGAGTGCTCACAGAAAGTGAGTCCAAGCCATTCTGGACAGGGTTCTTGGCTTGACATGACCTGAAAGGGTTTCTCTTAAAACCTCCCTTTGAAGTTAAACAAACTCAGACAAAGCACAACAAAACTGATTAAGAGCTTTTCCCCACCTTTATAATACTTTAAGCACTGTGTGCCATTAGAACACTTTTAGCTGCACATGTGATGAACCTACCAAGGTGTAAAGGATCTACAGCCTGGATTATTATAAAAATGGGCAAGGAAAGAAAAGGAAATTTTTTCCCCCACTGAAAGCAGCTCATCCACACTTTTCCCTGCTAAAAAGCATCTGACATTTGCAGACAATGCTGTCTGCCCACAGCCCACCTGCTCCAGTGGGACGGGGTTGGCTGCTCATGTTCTGAGCACAAACTGGAGGTAGAACAATATCTCTGCTTCCCTCAGTGCCTGGCTGCTCGTCCCCTGCCATGCAGGATGGGTCAGGACGAGAGACAGGAGTCTGCAACCATCTCTCACCTCTAAACCTACTGAGTTTGGTACAAACTCCTGGAGGAGCCAGCAGAGACCTTTCCTGACTCCCTGCACACCAAGGTCTCTGGCAGGCACAGCCTGGGACTGGCAGGGGAACAAAAACCATTCAGCCCCCAAAATCAGGTGATGTTTTTGCCAGGTTATGTCATGACATTGGGCAAATTTGAGCTGGGGCACATGGTCATAAAGAAAACCAGCCACCCAGAGCTGGGGGTGACAGGGGGGCCATAAAACTCTCCCAGCAACTGCAGGCAGGGCAGTGCCTCCCATGCAGGACCATCAGCTCATTTGGGGCTGCCAAGGCTTCTTTGCCTGCTTCAGGAACTGCTCACAGTCCTGTGAGCTCTTATTAAGAAGGAGCTTTGTGGTTCACAGTCTGCACAAGAAGTAAACTACATCGGAATTAATCCCAAATATATTTTTAAAAAGCAGAAAAGTTGATTTATTTTTTTTTTTTCGTTTTCTTCCCTACCCACTCCCTCCCTGCCCCTTTCCCTCCTCATTTTTTTTTTTTAACAGAAAAAACTGGCATTTTGAAAGTTTATTTTGAAATTGAAATAAGGCTGAGTGGGGCCTACACTGAAACAGGGATTGCAGCTAACAGAACGTCTCTGTATGGAATACAACAAGGAAATTATTTCCTCAAGGTGGAAATTTATTGCTCCAAGGTGGAAGGCAGAGTGTTTTAAAGAGGTTTTTAATTAATAAAGGGAAACGTGCCAAGAATGTGTTGCATGTTTGAGCTCTCTGCATTAAATACTGCTAACCTGTTGAGGGCTAATTTAGGCTTCAATTAATAAATAACAATACACACAGAGGCATAAACAGCCTCCTGCACCTTCAGCAAAATGCATTTAGATGGCTCTATCACATTTTAAACAAATTTTAGGCAAAGAAGTGTTGTCTCTTGGGATGCCAAGTAGCTCAGGGCACTTGTCTCCTCAGGTCGGGACACAAAGCCAAGTCCCAAATGTCCCTGGAGCAGAAGAACAGCAGCTTGGTAGGGCTGGCAGGATATTTATAGCATCCCTGGAACAGGAAGGGACTATGACACACTAAAGAATTTTTCTGTATTGGTATTTTTTCCCCCAGTAATGCCACTCTAGGCATTCTCACCCAAAGCCAGGATGAAATTTCCCAGTGGTCCCAGTCCCTTAGGTGTTAAGTCTCACTGACTTCCATCAAAACCTAATCCTGCATGGCCCAGATTTTCAAAGGCATTTAGGCTCTTAAACTTGCAGATTTGTGCTGAGTGGGATTTTTTTCAAAGCACCTCAACATTTTAAGTGTCTCAGGGGAAAATGGTGCCAAATCTTATCCTACAGGTTTTCTTCCTCATGGTCCCCAGGTGAGGCATCTCCTGGCACTGGGTTCCACAAGTTCATAGTGTGGGGCTCCACCAACAAACACACACTTACCCTGATTTAAATTTCTCCCCACTTTGCCATGCACCAATCTTCTCTCTCATAGACAGTCAGCCCAAACTGGAGCATCTAATCCCCCATGCCTAAATAATTCATTATTTCATGCACTTCTGCATGTCCTCCCTTCTCCCAGCGACACAGAATAATTAACATATAAAAGTCTGGTGATAAGTGAAGTTTACGATCCAAACTAGAGGAATGAAGGCTCAGAAGTGAACATTATAAGAGCCCTGTGCCCATAAACATCCCACTTCTGGTGGGCTACCCAGCCAATTAATTACAGGCAGAAATTCTGGCTGAGCATTCATTGCCCACATAAGCTCCTTGCTGAAAAATAAACCTCCAGAGTCGTCAGGAGAAAACGAAGTAGGAGATGGTGTGCTGGAGAGAAAAATACACACAGACCAAGAATAGGACATGACCTATGTTTTATGGGGTGGGAGGGGGGGTGGTTGTGTCTACTCCACTGCAGTAAAAAAAAGAAAAACTCTCCCCTCCTTTAAGGAAAAAGAAACTGTGCAAAAATACAACGGCCAAACCATGGGCTTCTTAAAAAATCAGGAATTATTAATTTTTACCTTTTCTCATAAACTAATACAAGTATCAGCCCCTCTTGGGCCAGGTGCCCCCTGACACCTGGGCACAGGAGAGCCTCACCCAACTCCTGGGTTTGGATCCCCCCTCTTTGGTGTGGCTTAACCATTGAGCAGAACTCTACACTCGTCCCTCTGCTGTATTTGAGGGGCTTGAGCATGCAGAGGGTCTGGAAACCTTTGGTTGTCCCCTCCAGGTCGGTGTGTGTGGTGCTGTCCCCAGGTGAGACCCACTGGGCAAAGGCAATGAGGGGCATGACCTGAGATCGTTCCCAGAACGGTTTGGATTGGAAGGGACCCTAAAGACCATCTTGTTTCACCCCCTGCCATGGGCAGAGATGCCAGCCACTAGACCAGGTTGCTTAGAGCCCCATCCCACCCAGCACTGAACACTTCCAAGAACAGGGCAGCCACAAATTTTCTGGGAAAACTGTGCCAGTGTCTCATCACCCTCAGAGTGAAGAATTCCCTCCTGATATCTAATCTAAGCCTGCCAATGTGAAGCCATTCTTCCTTGTCTATTCACTTCAGGCCCTTGTCCAAAGTCCCCCTCCAGCTCTTTTGTAGCCCCTTTAGGCACTGGATGGGGCTCTCAGGCCTTCTCCTCTTGAGGCAGAACAGCCCCAACTCTCCCAGCCTGTCTCCAGAGCAGAGCTGCTCCATCCCTCTGAGCATCTCCACGGCCTCCTCTGGACCTGTTCCATCAGCTCCACGTCTTTCCTGTGCTGAGCACCCCAGTGCTGGTCGCAGTGCTGCAGCTGAGGAGTCATGAGAGTGCAGTAGAGGGGGAGAGTTCCCTCCCTTGACCTGCTGCTGATGCTGATTTTGAAGCAGCCCAGGGTGCAGTTGGCTGTAAGAAGTTGCAGCCGCTCTCTCAGGAAGGGGTGTACAGCTTCAGCAGAAGCTCATTGGTGTAAACAAGAAAGATCTGTGACCTGGAGAGGGGGGAAGATGAGCCCAGACAGCTGCCTGTGGCTGCCAGACCCGGTACACTGAGCCAGCACTTCCACATTAAATGTCCCAAATTACTTCTCTCTGCCCACAGGGACCATTTTAATTGTGGGGCAGCTCACTCTGCCACAGTCATCATCAAGGGTCACTGCCCAGTGTGGGGGGGTCCTGCCCACCTGTCCACACATCGTGCACCCCTCTGGCCCCTTGGAGCCCAGCACGTGCCTCTCCCTTCCCTGCAGGGAGCCTGGTCCTGCAGCCAGAGCTCTCGGAATCCTCTGATGCTCGTGACTGGGTTTCTTGACATTAGCCAGGCCTGGCAATATATTACTGGGATATACAATTAAGGCTCAGAGGTTTGCATACAGTAGCTGGCTTTTGTAACACAAGGAAATCAAGGAGTGTGACCAAGACAGATTTTTCAATGTGAAAATTGAGTATTAAAAGGGTTCTTAAGCCAGCTGAGCCAAAACCACAAGTGGGAAAGGGCTGCATAGTAAAGGACCACTTGCATTTTAAGAATGTTAAGTGTCAAACAGGTGAGGGGATCTGAAGCTGAAATGCATTTCATTTAGACTCTGGGCCAGTGCAGACAATGGCACAGGGGAGGACAGTGAACTGGCAGCCACCCCAAGTGCCCACAGGGCCCAGACCTCCATGCCCTCCATCCATCCCCTCCAGGCCATAGCACATGGGAACACACCTTGCAACAGCCTCAAGTAGATGCTGAAAAGATTTAGTAAGAAAACTGGAGGCAACTCATCCATCCTATGAAGGATCTGGCTGCTTCCTGTGCCACTTCCACAATGACTCCATGAAACAGCTGGGTGCTTCTCACCTTCCCCAAGTGACTCTTGGCATGGCTGGCAGGGTGGAACTTGTTGTTTCATGTCACCACCTTATGAGGTCACTTCCAGAAGAAAAAACCACACAGATAAATGCTGGGGCAAATTGCTGGATAAACAAAATTCCGGCATTAGCACAGGCTGATTTTCCTTAATTTACTGGGTTTGCATTGCTGAGCAGTTTAGGCACACACCTGCTCCAGTCAGCAGGAGGAAATCAGCCAGGGTGGTGCTATGTGGACATGGGTCTGACCCCTCCAGGCATGCCAGGAGAACAGCCTGCCTCCCTGCCAAGGTGGGAGCAGCCAGCAGTGAGATGGAGAGCACCCCCCATCCTGTCACCTGGCTAACAGCAAAAACTGCCAAGCACTCCCATGAAGGGCTGTGCCTTTGAGCTTCAGGGGATCATCCTCCCTTCTTTGTGCACCCATGTCTGGAAGCAGAGCAGGAGCCCAAGCACAGACGTCTGCTCTCACTGGGACCCTTCCCAAGGCTGCAGCATCCCTGCAGTCCACGTGGGCTGCCTGACTGACCAGAGAACCTCTGGCAGCCATTCCTGGGCTCTTTCCAGAGTTTGCTTCCACACGAGTTGCCAGTTCCTCACCAAAGAATCCAGCTCTGTGACAGATCTTCAGCTTTTATGTAAACATGCCTGTGGGATAGCTCACATCCATGACTGCTCCTTGCCTTGAATCTTCAGGAGAAAGAGCATTAACAATTGCCAATTTATTTCAGTTAGTCAGCAGCTCCATGCTGTGAGTCTGGACACTCTGTGAGCACTTATTCCAGGACACACACGTTTCCTGAGGTGTATCTTTGAGCAAGCCACAATTATCTGTTTCTTGGAGCAGTGGTGAAAAATAGGAACTAGCTCATGCAGAAGAACTCATTAACTTCATTGAATTGACAATCCCCTCATTAATCTGAGGCTGAAAGGGCCAGAGGAGATGCACACACCTGTAAGAAGCTGTGGAAAGTGCAAAGCTTCCGAAGTTGTTTTTTGCAGAATTGAAAAGCCCCTTGGAGGAGGGAAAGGCAGAGCAGGGCTGAGGACCTGGCAGGCTACAACAGCACAAAGACAGTGAGGGACCAGGCAAACCCAGGAATTGTGCTCATCACTCAAACCCATGGATGCTGCAAGGACCCCTGACCTTGGGCTGAGCCATCTGGTGCACATAAACCAACCAAAAATGCCAGCCTGTGGTTTTACTGTGTTGAACCCCCAAGGCTCCAGACATGACCAATGAAGGGGCAGCAATGACCAGTACAGCAGCTCAGACGTTGTCCCAAGAGATGCTGAGATCCCTCCAGCCCCATCCTGGAGCCAGGGATGTGTCATGGACATTTTAAAAGTAACCACATCAATCTATCCTTCCAGCCTGGAGAGCTGGCTGGGTGAGGACATGTCCTCATCCGCCTTCTCATGTCCAAACTGTCCGAGGTGAGAGAGGTTAATTAACAGAAAACCCACATCTTCTTCAGCCACTCCAGCACCAGTCTGGGCAGCCAGGAGGAGGAGCAAGAGCAGGAGGAATGCCTCTGCATCCACACTGAGCAATAACTCACAAACTCTTGCTTTCTAACGTGTTCCTGCAGAGCTGTGGGATCCCATTCCCAGAGCCCCATAGTACATCTGATGCCACTGCCTCTCATTTCAATATGATTTTTGCAGTTTACTGGACCTAAGCTCCCACTGTGGGGAAAGAAAAGGATTATTCTCTGGCCCCATTTCAGAGCTGGTGCTGTGAAGGTCTGATCTACAGCCTCACAGGAGCAAAGCAGTGATCCCAACACATCCCAACACTGCAGGCATCTTTCCTACTCTGCTCTCTCAGCCTCGAGTTTTTGCTTTTTAATTTCCTGTGGTCACAGAGCACCACTGGAGGGTCTCCCAGGGACAGTGTTTCCCATACACCATGGTCAAGACTGGAGGGGGGACACAGTTATAGCAGTCTCAGCACAGGGGAGCTGCCTGCAAGAAGGCTGTTTCTGATGGATTATCCAAATATTTCAAGCCACAATCAGCCTAAAAGCAAAAAAACCCCAAACACTCCAGGGGAATATTTAACCTGGTGGCTGGTGATCCAAACCTGGCAGCAAACAGAGAAAGGTGACTGCAGGAGCAGCAACACACTGCCTTGGGGTGCAAATTTGGTGGGCTCCTGGGGAGCAGGTACCCAGCTGCCCTGGAGGAGAAGCCAGCACAGCAGAGGAAGCTGCATTTTGGGCAGCTGCCTGAGCCCTATCTTCACAGACCAGCACAGCTCCAACGATGCCACCAACTGGGAAAGGCCCAAACCTTGTACACTGGCTACTTTTGCTCAGAGCAGAGAAAATTATGCTCAAGAGGAGCCTTAGGCTGAGTTTCTTGGCCCCAAACCAGCACCTACCACTAAATCCTTTCTGTCCAAGTTTCCTGTGAAGTTCTGACTCAGGGAGACTGTGCATCCCTTCCCCATGTCCTATTTCTGTATTATTATTTACATTTCACAGCAATGCTCACCTTGCTTACAGGTCTGTTGGATGCCCCAGAAGCTATCAAGAAATTACTACATTATGGCTAAAATGATGGCTAAACAAGCACTGACCATAATACTTGTAGCATTTCAAAGCCATCCTTCTCATTCCTGAGTATTTTTGCTTCTTTACTGGCCAGGATTCTCAACACCCTCCACACAGCTTTGTGCCATAGCCAGACAGTGCAGCTCTCTGAGCTGAATTAGTTGATGGGGATCTTTTTCTTCCAAGTACGTAAATAAGTATCAATATTCTAAACCAAAGACCTCCCAGTAACTAAATATTATTTATCTTAAATTTATCTTTAAACTAAACAGCTTTGTCACATATGTACAATAATAAAGAAACAAATTACAAAGGAGGAATTTGATTTTATTGGTTTTATTCAAAGCCCACGCGATACATATCAATTCTGAACAACAGACTTTCCACAGTTCATTAGAGATGTTGTCAAAACTTTGCGTGAAGCTCGTTTCACTACCCCACCAGTAACAGGAGACATCGCAGCCTGGTTGTTTGTTTTAGTTTTATTTGCTCTTCACAACAGTGACCATTTTCAAACCATATCAGGGAAATCCTCCCCTTCACTGGGGAAAGGCACTTGTGAGAAAAGAATAGCTGAGCACGTAGTCTGAATTTGGGTCTTTCTAGGTATTAACTTGATATCCCAAGTAGGGTTACCGACAATAAACCCCAACATCTTGCTTCCTGTGTGTGACCAATTAGCAAGTGACGGTGTGTTTGCTAAGGATTTACGAAAAATACCTTTCTCATTTTATCCACACCGTCACTTGGGTGGCAGCTCGTGGCATTTTGCATCCCAAAATATCGGAGAGACCACACACCTCGCATGTACCCCCGAAATAGATTCTGGCACTTGTGCATCTCACTTCTCAGTAGCTGGTGGCTGTGCCGCGGGTGTCATCTGAGCAATGCACTCCGGCATTTCTGCGGTGTCAATCTGCCGGGAGCGCCGCACCCGGAGCTGCTCGCAGGGCGTGACAGAGCACGCTGGGGACACTCAGCAGGGGGACTGCGGGGCGAGAGGCCCTCCTGCCAGCTTTAAGCAGGATGAAATCTCCCTGCCGGCACTGGAAATCTGTCTCGGGGAGGATCATAGGATAAAAATAAAGACATTCAAACCACGGAAGAAATTATTTTAAACGTTGTCAGTGGGATCTGCAACTCCTGCAACAACGGTTGCACTGAGTAACTCTAGCTATGAGAAAAAAAAAATGGGTGATTATAGCTTCAGTCAAGCCGAGCTTAGCAAGAATCCTGCTAATGTCGCTTCCTTCACTGCCGGCAGCCCTGGCCGGGGCCCCGGGCACTTGGCCAAGCCACCCCCCCCCGCCTGATCCAGCAGGTACTGGAGCATTACAACACCAACAGCGGCTCAGTCCTGCAGGGTGCTGAGCCCTGACCTGGCCAAGCACAAGCTTCATTTAATGGTGTGGGTGCTGGGAGCTCACCGGGACTTTTTTGTACTTGCGGTACCAGAGCTAAAGTTTTCAGCAACTCCAAGATCCAGTCCTGCACCTGGGAGTGTCCAAGCCAGCCTGGAGGGGGCTTGGAGCAAACTTGGTCTAGTGGAAGGTGACCCTGCCCACAGCAGGGGGTTGAAACGAGATGAGCTTTAGGGTTCCTTCCAACCCAAACCAGTCTGTGGTTATGTGATTCTATACTCTCACACCGGGAAAGGCTCTCAAGCAGCAACACTGGATACAGCTGTTCCTGCCAGTTGAGCTGCAACTCCAAGGACACATTAGCAGGAGCTTGCACTGCTCTCCCCAGTGTTCCCTGCACTTGTCACTGGTCACTGGCAGAGATGGTGGTACCAAGCCAGAGGGGACTGACCTGGCCAGGCTGTTCTTACGCGGTTTGAAGTGCAGAGATGTACAAATCTATAGGAGGGAAGTGGCAAGCATGGGGGAAGCTCATATGGCAGCTGCCACCAGCTCCTGTGGGCTTGGGGAACACCAACACACATGGGTGGGCTCCTGGTTTCATTCCAGCTCAGTTTAGTTTCTACAAAAGGATTGTTCAAAACTTATTTATTGCTGGTTGATCTACTGCATCCTTCTGCAGAGCCAGCAATGGGCAAGGATAAGCACAGGCATCCAGAGGGGTCTCAAGACTAAGATACTGAAGGTCAGAAGAACTCAGCCACTCCTTTTACAAAATATCTTCCCTCTCAGGGTTTTGGAAATCAGGATTACAAGGAAAGATGGATTCCATTTAAACACAAAATATAGGTGGATTAAAGCTATTTACATCCTGGTTAAACTGAGGCAGCAGCTTTGTCAATAAACTGAGCCAGCTTCACGTCTCTCTTGGTCAGCCCACCACAGTCATGAGAAATCAGAGTTATCTGAACCTGTCACAAAGGAAAAGAAAGAGGTTACAAAGGCATTTTGATCTCTGACACACAGGCTGAACAGCAGTTCATTGGGAATGCCATGTGTCTCCATAGTGAGCTGGTTTTACTTGGTGCTCCTGGCAAGCACCAAGCTCATGTAAATCAGAAGATGCTGTAGGTGAGGAGGCTTTACAGAGCCTGGAACCTCACCAAAATGAGCCCCTTCACAGAATAACACAGGCTTTGCATTCTTGGGTTTCACCCAAGAAGAGGTGTCTGATTAAATCATACACTCTTTACCTTTAAATTCCATGGATCAGTTTCATGAAGAACCTGGGCCAGTGACCAAGCTGCCAAGAGCCGGGTCAGGGGCTCACGTCTTGCTAAAAACCAGCATCCCAAAGGTGAAAAAATTCTTAAGCTTGTTGACGATTAATTAAAAAAAAAAAAAAAAAAAAAGGATTGGTGACACAGCTGCCTCACAGGTCTGTTTAGACTGAGCCAGATGAGAAGTTGGGCATTATTTTGTCTTGCTTTTGACTGAGATTTTGGGACACAAAAGGAAAAAAAAGACAAATTCTGAATAATCTGGAAATCCAAGAAAATCAGGAAGAGTGGGTGATCAGGATTTTTTCCAGTGATCATGTAGTGTCCCTTGAACCGGGTGACTTGAAGGGCTCATGAGGAAGAGTTTCTGCTGGGAGCCTCAGCTGCAGGGAGAGGTGGGATGTCCTGCCCTGGGGGTGGTGGTATGAGCTATAGGCTGCTTGTCCACATGCCCTTTCTTCTGTTATATTTTTAGTGGGATTGCCATATATTCACTAAATGCTACAACAAACAATGTGATACAATGCAACGAGAAGTATTAGAAAATAAAACTGAGGGGAGAGCAATAACTTCTCCCTTCACACAGCACCTTTCATTCGAGGGTTGCAGTAATCCTTGTAACCCTTGTAAATATGAGACCACCATCAGTTAGGTAATATTATAAACAAATTTTATAAGCTGCTATGTTGAGACATAGGAGGCTACAATTTTTAAAAAATCAAATCTAAATTGAGACTGCCAGGCTCCCATTTAGGTACCAACAGTCTGCTACCCTACACCACTGAGTTCCTGACCTGCTCCACAGACAGGAATGAGAGCTGGAGAGTCGTTTCAAAACAGTAATTTATTCAGGTTGGCTAAATACGAATTTAAAGGCTTCTGTTTCATTTTTAGATCTCAGCCAGAGAGGTGACGCCACAGGCCCCAACCATACAGCTGGCTACAAGCGCAAAGAGCTTCATTCTTGATTCCTCATCACTGCAAATCTCAGCATCTCTTTAAATCTCAAATCTCTTCATACAGACACTTCCCATTCCCTTATCTTGTAGACAAGCTACAAATAAAGGCAGAGAAAATGGGCCAGTGGTTTGGTCTCCTGAACTTCACTGCAGTGTGAGTAACCAGGGCTGGTGAACACGTTACCTTGCTGTAGACATTAAACCATTCCGGGTGGTGATTCATCTTCTCTGCTTGTAGAGCAACACGTGTCATAAATCCAAAAGCCTAGGGAAAGAGAGAACAAAGAGGAAAATACTCCTCCACCTGCCAGGATTGGCAGTAGATTGGCAAGATTCACTCCAAAATCTCAAAATCTCCTCAAGATGCCCCATATGGCCGCCCCTTGGGTTTGTGTGTGCTAAACGGGCATTTCAACTTCTCATACCACTGATGCATTTCCCAATATGGCTGAAATTATTCCCTGCAGACCCTGGTAAATCACTCTGCTCAATGTGACTTAGCCCAGGACTCCAAGCTATTGCATGACAGCAATGATTTTACCTCTGGCATCAGCAGGGATTTTAAATATCCATCCCAAATCCCCCATCCCCTACTGCATCTTAGAAACATGCCATTTCTAATTAAGCACCATGCCACAGTATTCCCAACACTGCTTCCAGAAACACATCCCTCCATCAAACCATTTTGCTATTTCTTTTACTGGGGAGAAAAAGTCAGCAGGTGGGTCTGCCCCTCTGCTTTATGAGACCTATTTTCCCTTTAAATGAATTAAAATAAGTTTTCCAGTCTTCTGTCCCTACATGCTTCCCCAGGACGCAGGTTTTATCATAGGCTCAAAAGGAAAATAATAGCAGGCCCTTGCCAAAATACTTAGGAGCAAATCACTGCATTATAAAGAAAATTAGAATGTCCATGCAAATCAAGACTGTAATTATGCAGTGGGGCCCAAAGAGCCTGGGAGCGTGAGCAGGACGCCTCTCAGCAGCAGGCTTTGTACATACCAAGATCCATCCATCGGCTTCAGGACCTGAATTAACATGCAGAGCTGGAGGAACATCCACATTACAGTCTGGTTCAGATTATAATACAAGCTCCACAAAACCATACCTGATTTAGGTAGGTTTTTAGTGCTAATTTATGGAAGAGAATGTATATAGCCTGCATTCCACCAAGCGATGGCCATTTCAAACAAACATGTGGTCAATGAATAACATATAATGGTTGATAATAGTTTCAAGTCTTTTTCCCTCTCACAAATTGCAAAAACCTTTAAGGAAAAAAACGAATTGATGACTGGATGAAGAATGACTTTGTTGGTCGCTTTGTCAGTCAAATGAATGCAAACGTTATAATCAGAGAAAATCATTCCAATGAGGTTTGTCATTTGGAAATCACCAAACTGTCAGCAATTAAAAAGCTTTTTTTCTTTGACCTAAGAGCTTTCCAAAATTCAGAAGAATCTAACTTCCCTTGAAGCTCTCTCTTGGTTTAGTTTTACTTTGAGTGAACAATTACTTTTAAAAATTTGCCCACGTTTCAGCAGCATGCTTTGAAGTAGAAAGCTGCAAGTTGTGCATCAGATGTTAGCAATGATTTGGAAAGCTTCTCCATTAATAGTGATTTAAATGTTTTTAGAGTGTCCATGGTCTCAATAAGAATGCTATTTCCAACACAGCAATCTATACAGAGAGATGTCCTCAAAAGTTTATAACAGTCTGTAACCAAATTGCCTGTACAGAAACAAATAGCAAGGGAAAAAATAAGAATAAATTTATAGAACCCCCTAGCAGGTTTGTGTATGCTCTATTGGTGTCTGTTCATCCCAGGAACTCACCCACCCATGTACAGACCCAGGTCACACTGCAAACACAGTCACTGATGGAGAGACAATAATCATCTCTCCAATGAAAGCACACAGAGAATTACACAAGCAAATGACTCTAAAAAATTAATCTGCTCTGTAGACCTTCCTCTACACTTCAGATGACAAATCCTCCTCATCAGCAGACCACCAAATCCCCCCAGACAGTGCACCAACATGACATCCCACTACCTCTTCCCCACAGAGAGTAGAATCTCCAGCTGGATAAAATGGTCATCAGTCATAAAACTGTTCATCTTATCGAAGACTGCTCAACTTGAAGCTGTCCAACTCACAAAAAGGAATAAATTCCAGCACAGAGGACTCTCCCTGGGACACGTCCTGCTGCTTGTTGCTCCAGCTGCCTGCAACTGTCCCAACCAGGGCAACCCAGTGTCACAGTGAAGGACGAAGCCTGCCCGCCTTCGTGCATGCCCTGCTCTGCTCAGAGACGCTTTCCCTCATTGCACATTACCCACAGCAACTTACTCCTTGCATTTTAGTTTATTTTAATTACACGCAAAATGTATCTCTGACTAAAAAAATGAGCTATGGTTCTACTGAGCAATTTCACCAACACTATCTCCATTAAGGTCTTAAATACTTCCCTTGCTAATTAAATGAATTGGAACACTATTGTTTATTAATCGCCTTTATATTTGTAAAGCTTTAACCTTTCTCTGGGAAAATACAACTGGCTCTGGAAGGAAAAGATATTTAAGTTTGATTAGATATGAAAACACTATTACACAAAATCAGTTTGGACATTTCTTCACGTCTTGAAACTTGATCGGTAATTTGGTCTAATTGGTGATCAAGGAAACTATCTTGTGATCAATTAAAGTAATTACCGCATTCCGGCAACACAACCAACCTTAATTTGAGCAGGAGTCTGCACTTCTTCAACTTTAATTTAAAATAATGAAAATTATTATGCAGTCTGCAGTGCAAGATCATTGTCAAGACTGCACTGCTGGGCAGAGTTTATCAGACCATCACACATTTCTTGATGAAAGTGGGACAACCACTTCACTCATGACAGTGAGACCCAACACAGTCTTGACTTTCACTCTATTAATAACAGAGATCTGCAGTCCCTTAGCCCCTAATGAGAAATTTCTGAAATGTCCTTCAAAAATAAAAAGACAGGCGAAAGAAAGGTTTTGTGCATTTTCTAGAAGCCATAAAGAAGTATTAAAAGAAACTTTAATGTAGTAAATATTATGAAGTATTCTGGTTTTTCAGTAATAGGCATATTAGATGCATTTTTAACCTAACCCTTTCAGGGTATTTGGGCTAAAATAGTATCGAGACATTCAGGGAACTCCATGCAAGTAGATCTCACCACCCAAGGAGTGGCAGAGTGCAGAGTCCCTGCAAAGAACCATGAAGAGCATGGAGTGTAAGTAAGGAGTGAAGCAATCCTGCACGAACAAGATGCCTTGGGTGCACTGGTACGTCTCTTCCCTTCATGTCTCTTAAGATCATGAAAGAAGGAACTAAAAACTAATGGTGTTTCAGTCATAACATCACATCTAAAATGTTTCTTAGATACTAGCAGTCCTAATATGTCTCCATGAGAAAAAAAGCAGGGCTACTCTTAGAATAACAAGTTAACATAAAAAAGTGAAAAAAACCCAAGGTAGACTTTAAAAGAATTCAGCTATCTCATAATGTTTTGTGACTGGCCAAGCTGCTCTCGAAATTTATATAATCCACTATCACAAAATAAGACTTAATGTTACTTTTGTTTCCTGAGAATGGGAAAACCAGGGCCAGATACTGTGCTGTCAGAAGTGGGAGGAAAGATGAAATTCCATCCACCCCTCTGCTCCATACAGCGCTACACAGCTCCAGTAGAACTGCAGGATCCCGGAGCTAATCTGCTATTATTCTTCCTTTCACACTTCTTAAGCAAGGAATCCATTCATCTTAATACTTTTTAAACACGCTGCTTTTGTACAATGCTTGCCAACATTATCTTGATGAGTTATACATCAAAGGCCCACAGGTCGTTGTGTTGTGCTCATACATCACCCACCGCAAGTCCCCCGTGATGGATCACCCCCGTGCATCTCCAGAAGAAAGCAGCTGACAGTACTTGACTCGAAAGTGGAGATATTTAAGCAAAACAGCTGAAAGGCTCAACAGTATAACCATGCACACTTTTTATTTGTTTGTTTTAAAATGAAGTGTGCACTTGTGCTTCTTAAATCCTCTAGACACCCAGCCAAGGAAAGCATGTGCTAATCACAAGTACATTAAGGTTTCTGCCTCCCATCTGTCATTATAACGCTGGAGGTAGCATTAACCCTGACCTTCTGCAGTACGAGGGCTACCTGTCTTCCCTTCCCCCGCCACCCAGGCTGCATCTGTACCATTTATCAGTAGGAAATTAATAAATCAGTTACAGTGACACTGTCATACAGGAGATGAATACACCTCCCACATTCGCTCGCCACTCACCCAAGTAAAAAGTACCCAGGGTACAGCACCTATTCTCCTTAGCAGTTTGACACTTGTAACAGTAAAATCAAATCATTAAGGTTCACTCCCAAAGTCCAGAAGCTTTCACATATCCAGCTGACATTACTATCTAACAGTGAGCTACAAGCCAGCAAAGAAAAGGAAAAGCTCTTTAACGTCAAGATATCGTGAGTCAGGATTAGCTTCTAGTCATGAGGGCTGTCACAACATTTTCTCCTGTGCTCCCAGGAAAAAATTTTAATTTGTTTTATTTTGATTCTACTTACTCCATCACTAAATACTTTGATCATATAAATATGATTAAATCATGTCACAAAGCTACACTCTTTATCTGAAAATGACAACATAGTTAAAACACACACAGACAAAAAAGAATCCAACTAGTATTTAGGAAGGTGATGGCAGCACAGAAGGACAGGTATTCATTCCCAAAATCACGTGCCCATTTTGGGATTCTTCCCTGTTGGCATCATCAATCTGCTTCAACCATCCTCAGGGACACTGCATCCACATGGCATTAGATATTTTCCTCCCTTTTTTTGTCTGTATCTGGATTCATACACACAACATAAATTTGGTGAACATCTTCTCATTGCTCTCCCCCTTTTTAACATCAATCCACAAACAGTGGGACAGTAATTAAGAGTGCAAATAACCATGCACCAAAATAGAGCTAAACTCTGGTTACTCATGTCCCCATCTCTCTGCTGAACCTTCAAGACATGGACAAGGCAGATCAGGCATTATGCCTACAATTCCCTAATCCCTCCATTCCACCCCATCCTGGCATGGGCAGCCAGCAGGGGCTGAAGGTGAACAACACCTGATGAACCACTAGGAGAAATTTGGTTTTCTCCTCTTTAACAGCTTGAGCAGCAAAATATTGCGAACAGAGGCAACCCTCCCATTCCACAGCATCACTTGTGACTGGGGAAAGCAGTGCTCTTAACTCTGAAGGATACTAATGAGGAGAAAGATACTAATGGGGGGAAAGGGGAAGAATAATACTACAGACACACTGGCATGGACTGAGATGCCTTTTCTGTCTTCACAGCAATATCTGAAACTGTAAAAACCCCCACAACTCCAATTTCCAACTGAATTGTCAATGCTTTTCTGCATTTACAATGTTATTTGAAAATCCAGAGTTGACCACTCTTCTCCTCCATAGTTATCTGCATACATAATTTACACAGAATTGCAATGCTGCTTTACAGTCTAAAAAAAGTTACCTATTTACATTCCTATTGCAGCTGTAAACATTGCTGTGTTAGATGTGCAGCAGAGAACGTGCAAACCTTTACACCACGTTCTCTACAGAACGCTGTTTCTGTCTCCCAACACTTGTTTACAATTATGTCAGTGAAGAAACTAGCTTGCCAGCTCTATATCAAACATTTTTGACAGCAAAAGCACAAACACTGATCTATTCTAAGTAGTTTGCCACTCTATGTAATCTTGGAAAAGGCATTTTTGCCTTTGATTCTAAAAATGTTTATACTTCGTACATTATGCAAATAGTTTTTATATATTAAGAAATAATGCAAGCAAAGCTCAAGTCAAATTAAATTCTTCAACAATAACCTTGCCAAAGCACTGATTTTCCTATTAAAAAAATTATTCCAATTTGTTGATCTTACATTGGATGAAACATACTGTAACAATCTTCATAATTTATGTCCTGTTGGGACACTATGATTTAAAGTAACATAATACAGACCAGCATCACTGCTAATCTAAACCACCTGAGCAGATAAACAACAGTTTCCCCTTCTCTCTTCACTGAGGGTATTTCTGTTTATTGTCATATGATTTACCAATTTGAAGAACATGAAGAATGAATGGAGGCAGAGAGGAGAGGAGCTGGGAGGCACAGCCTTGCCTCGATGGGGACGTTTCTCACACAGGTACCGTACAATGTCAAGAGCCTCAGCAGATGACAGAAGGCAATTTCAGGAATGCTGTCCCAGGAAAAGCCCACGCCACTTGCGGCAAGGGGAAGTTTGCACTCACTCAGCACCCTCTAGACCCAGTGCAGCACTAGACACAACACAGTTCTGGCAGTGTTTGGCTTGCAGCTCTCCAAAGGGATTGGAGTTCAAGGCTTCATCTTCCCAGCTCAGCAGTGACCTAAGCTATGACATCACAGAATCAGAATGACAGAATGGTTTGGGCTGGAAGGTACTTCAAACACCATCTAGTTCTAATCCCCTGACACAGGCAAGAACACCTTCCACTAGAGCAGGTTGCTCCAGGTCCCATCCAACCTGGTCTTGAACACTTCAAGAGACAAGGCATTCACAGCTTTTCTGGGAACCTGTGCCAGGGCCTCACCCTCAGAGGGTGAATTTCTTCCTAACAGGGAAGAATTCTCTTCCTCACAGGGAAGAATTTCTTCCTAATATCCAATATAAATCTACTCTCCTTCACCTTGAAACCATTAACAGTCATAAAGCAGGTGCAAGTGTGAGTTGCCCCATCTGAGAGTCAACCAGTTTGAAAAGCAAATTCAAGTATTCTGCTAAGGTCCATGGAACACAGATCAGTGCAATGAAAGGGGCTTTGAGGAAGGTAGAGAGTACTCAGCTGGTGCACCTAAATCCTGCTCCTTGCTTTGCTCTCCTCTCCCTCTCAAGCTCATGAAGTATGTAAAAAACCCTTGTGTGCAACCTGCACAACAAACCTCAACCTGATCTCTTCTAAGCCTGTTTGTATCAGGATTTTAACAACTACTGAATTTAGGTCTTCTTTCTCTTATTGGTAATAATAAAACACAAAATGTTACACATATTACCTTCTTCTTCATCACATCTTCACTTTTCCAGCAGCCTCCATGCTGAGGATATTTTTTCCCATTCTTTTTATTACAATAGTGATTGCACTCGCCGTGATTGCCATGACTGGCTTTCATGAACAGAACACAGATAATATTCTTGGTGATTCAATAAACAGACTTCACACCAAAATTAATCACCTGTTCCACCAGGAAGATTTATAGACTTGATGGAGTAGAAGTGAGAGAACATGGGGATGTCTTATGGCAGCATAAAAACTTTCTGGAAGTGATAAAGGTTTCAATGCCAATACAACCATACTACAAAATACATTCATTTGTTTATAGGTAAATAAATATAATTAGAGTTGCCCATAACAACTTCTGCAAAATAAGTGGATACCCTAAGTCCCAACCAAACCTGGAACTAGGTCATGTGGTATTTGTGATGCATAATTTCTGATTGAAATATAGAAAATAAATGTTTTTATTTTTCCTTCTTTTTTTTTTTTCTGAGGTCCTTCAGCACTTATAAACATAGACTATTATATATTATTTTCTTTATTAAAAACTGTAGCTCTCTAAATTACATTTTCCAGAAAAAAAGAGGGAAATAATCCCAGATTTCAGGACTGAACTAGAACATGAAAGAAATCCTCCAGCCATGTCATAATCTCAGTGTGGCTCTCCACCTCCCAAGCCATTTTTGTGTGCTTTGTGTTAAAAAATGGAATATAAAAGGTTGCACTTAGGAGGTTTGCACCAAATAAAATAGCTATTTCAAGAAACACGACTTTTTAAAATGAGCTTTTTGCACCCTACCTAAAAACATGAAATAACACAGTGAAGTCCCCATTAACTGAGCACCTGCTAAAGTAATCAGGCACTTAAAATAATAAACTCTCTTGGCTGCACAACTGAAAGAACAATGATAATTTGACTTGTTAAAGCTAATGTTTGGTCCAGCAAATCAAATCCCTGGCTGTACTGTAATAAAGCCATCACACAAACCACTATAAAAATAAAGTAGTAACAAGGTGCAGGAAGTCCCCAGTTCCAACCTTCTGAATTCAGGCACCTGAACCCTCTGCTAAGGCAGAGGGCAATGAATCATCCTCGACAGCACAGTGCCAGCCCATGACATGAAGGTATCATAAACCAGAGCAAATCAGAATTAATTTAAGTGAATGCTCCACTTCTAAAACGTTTTCAAACCCTTTGACTTTTACAGAGTGCAGGTGTGGTGTAGAAGAACAGAGAAGTTCATTATCCCATCATGCTGCATTTTGCATGAAATAGATTTGACTGGAGCAGAACAAGATATTCCGTGATTTTCCCCAATGTTTGTTTTTACTCATATGTGAAAGAATGATTTCATTCTGTAGACATGAAAGTGAAGTTCACATGCCATCCATGCTGTTGATAACACAGGGATGCTCAGTCAAAATTCTCCTTGGTCTTTTGGCCAAGATTACACATACTATCAGTTTAATATCCAAGATCTTCTCTGCTGAGCATCCAAAGGCAATCATATCCTCCCTCTGATAATCCTCTAAATCTCTGCCATTTATGATCCTAAGAACACATCAAAGAGTGATAAGAAAGGCTTTGCTTTATGATGGATTAAGAGAAGAAGTTGGTCTCATGACCATTTCATCTTCCACTATCCTGTCAGTTCTTTTGGTTTAGTTTGTTTTTTTAAAGACAAGTTCAGAAATTCAAACATGTAACAGAGGAAACACAATGGAGATGTGAGGAATTTAGACAGGTCTTCTCATCATTCTCTTGGCCAAGCCAGAAGCTAAAAAGACCTAAGGATCTACAATAAAGTAAAGTAAGGACCATTTACTGCAGATCCAGTCAGGGAATCATTTCACTCAACTGAAATGCTGAAGGTGTCCTCCTGTGCTGTCAGAATGGGTTTTAATGTCTGGACACCTTTTATAGTAGAAGAGTTTAAATGATACACAGGGGCAGTGAACTCAGGAAGAGACTTACCTGGGCCAGCACTGGCAGGCTGCTAATTTATATTGCACCATACAATTCAAATGTTATTTTGCAAACATGACATTTCAAGTCTAGAAATAACAGATCATTTGGGAAAAAAGAGTAGGACAGATGAAGCATCTTCCCAGACAAGATGGGGCATCTTTCAAGCTCCACACAATCAGATCCCTTGCCTGGTTTGCCATGCCCACTGTTCCCTCTGGGATCTGTTGATCACCTTGACCTCAGCCTTATTTCCTGCCTCTGCTATTTGGAAGAATGGCTGGAGCAGGTCACAGAGAAAAGGATAAAAGCAACTACACTAAGCTGTGTTATTAGGACAAGGCTCACCTAACTGCCAACAATTCAGATACTCAACCCACTGTTAACATTTATACACTGTCTTCAAACTCCTTCTTATGCTCCAAGCACACGCCTGGAAGTGACAGAGCATGTTGGATGAGCAATATTTTGAGAAGTTCCATGGGGTTTTTGTTGGTTGTTTTTTTACCATAACACAAAGGTTTCTCTGGGCAATCCACACTGCTTGTACATTGGTACACCTGGAAATGGAGACACAGGTTCAGGACGAGAGGCAAATAGTAATTCTGAGTCCTCTGGTGAACATCAAATTTCTTTTAGAAATTCATATGAGCACACCACAAAGGCAAACCCTTTGTACAACTCTTGGTTTTTTGTTAGATTGGGCATTACAAGATGCGTGCATAAACCCAACATTCTGGGCTTGTTCAGTTAACGGTATATTTGCTCACTACAAGCACCCACCCACTGTAACACAGAGTAAATCTTCCCTCAACCGGGACCCTTGGACATACGCAGACATATATTTAACTGCCTGTTGTTATTCTCATCACAGTCTGAGGAAAATCACAGTAGATCATGTAATCAGGACTTTTTCCCTCTGATCCTAGGAATAAATAACATTTTCCTTCAAAGCATCCTTAGCAATAAATAAACTCAATGGTGCAGTGCTGACTCAGCACGGGGCTTCCCACTCATCACTGTGTTTCACCAAAACCCTCCAAGACATCACAGCCAGCTTCATGTTTGTCCAAAATGACTTTTCATCTCAGCCAAACAAAAGTAAAGGAATAAAGGGCAAGGGGAATAAAGGAAGCTCTTCCCCACAAAAAAACCACATGAAGTGGGTTTGCAGCTTTATAAAAGAGGGCTGAAAAACCTCCACAAGCCTTGCCCTGATAAACGACGGCCCTGCCAGTGGCTTTTCAGAGCAGATGTAACATTTTAGCCAAACGTGATTGTTTGTGAAAGAAATAATTCTGATCAAAACCCGAAATTGCGGCCAGCAGAAGAGCTGCACTTCGTCACGCTAATCCGCCCTGACGGGGAGCGGCGAGCGGAGATTCCTACTGCGAGAGGAGCAGATGCGAAAGGTCAGCGCTGGCCCGCGACTTCAAACCCCTTAACGTGTAAAACAGTGTGCATTAAAGCCTGAACCGGCTCACGGCGGGATTAACGGATGTCCGCTAAGTGGGTTTGATGTGCTTTTGGTGAGTAATGGTTAATTTTGAAATAGGGGCATTGTAGTTTTATTTCAGTTTATTCTGCCAGCCGGAGTCCATTTTTAATTACAGTTGCAGAGAATAATATCCCAAAGTGTGTCACTCCTTTGTGGGAGCATGAGAAAGTGAGAGCTGCTGGTGCTAAAGGCAATTTACGGTTTGAAACCATAGCCAGGCATTGCTCCAAAAGCAAAGGGATGCAAAAGGTTAAATAACCAGGATTGCATTTAACCAGCATCATTCCAGTACCCCATAAAAATAAATTTTATTGCATAAAAGAGTTTCAAGAAATGAATTTTCTTTAACTGAAAAGATAAAAACATTCATCTGAGTGACCACCTTCTTCAAATGAGGCAGTTATACTTTCATTTTCCCAAACGAAGCGATTCAACTGAATTCAAACCCATTGAATTTTCCATTAATTTTCAAAAGGTGTTTTATCATGGAAAGTGCCCAAACTGTAGCTAAAATTAGATTGACCTGTTCCCATTTATCTCTTTGAGCACTGTCCACATGGCTGATAGAACATTATTTGTTCTGTTTAATTGAAACAATCAATTTGTGCAGCTGAAAAAAAATGAAAAACATTTCATTTGCTACAAATCTACAAGACAGCTTCTGAGATCCAAAAGACATTTCAACAAATAATTTCTTTTGCATTTTCAGATCAATACATGCAACAAGCATAAGACAAACGCTGTAATAATTTTTACTTGAAAGATAATAAATCCATCTGTTAAGAAAAGCATTTGTATTGGAGTCAACTGGAGAGCAGCCCAAAGGTCAGATGGGCAGATTTTAAGCACTGCAGTGCATAAAAGGAGATAGAACAGGTCTGCCGAGGGAGGAAACTCAGCAATTAGAAACACCACACCCCAATAATTATAAACAATAAAATAATTGTTTATTCTAGGGAGAAATATGACATAGCTCATCAGGAAAATGAGTATGCCAAATTACAGTTAAGTCACAAAAAAGAAAAAAACTGATGCAAACTCTACCACAACCAGGATGGGACATCTTGCATAATGAGGGAGATCAAGGACAAATGAGCACTCTTGAGTCTTCAATTTAAAGATAATTATTTTTATTTAGATATTATTAATATTGTGACATTTTAAATAACCCCGGTGGCCTGACACCACTGGCAGTGCCATGATGAAATTATAATGGTAACATGGATACTGTAACAGCACTTTTTACAGGCAGGTGGGACACAACGGTGGTGGCATCTGCACACATAGACCCTGGCAAAGAGGATACTCCACAGCACAAAGAGCAACCATCACCTAAAGGGGCTACAGGAGAGACAATGAAGGACTTCTTACAAGGGCATGGAGTAACAGAACAAGGGGGAATGGCTTCAAACTGACAGAGGGCAGGATTAGATTGGGTATTGGAATGAAATTCCTGGCTCTGGAGGCCCTGGCTCAGGTTGCCCAGAGAAGCTGTGGCTGCCCCATCCCTGGAAGTGTTCAAGGCCAGGTTGGATGGGGCTTGGAGCAATTTGATTTAGTGGAAGTGTCCCTGCCCACGGCAGGGGTTGGGAATGAGATGAGCTTTGAGATCCCTTCCAATCCGAACCATTCTAGGATTCTATGGGTTTGTACACAGCAGGCCATGATGGCTGTGAGAAGAAAAGAAGTACCTTATTTTCCAACTCCCAGCACCAAGGACTTATTTTCTTCCTAGACACAACCAGATCATACATTTCCACCACTACAGACCTCGAAGCTTTGCATAGCTTCTCACCCCTGACTGCCAATTAACTGGAAGCATCACTAAACACAGAACACGCTGGCCAGTGCACCAGTGTCATCTCCTCCTCCTCTAAGGCCAAGGAAGGATAATCACAAGCTTGCAAACACACCATCTCCCTGGAACCTCTCATCTCATTTCCCCCAGACCCTGCCCTACCTTTGTGCCACAGGCAGAGCCAGGCAGCAGCACGGGCAGGTGGATCACGTCCAGGCCCCACAGCTGCACCCTGACCTGCCGACTCGCAGGTGAGACTCTTATTCACTCAGTCGATCCCAAGGATAAGCTCAAGGAAGGTGTGACCATCCAGGAATCATATACTTTTACTGTTCTCTGCTCTGAGACGCTCGATGCAGTTCACTGACTGTGTTTCAGCCTGCAGGTTAACCTCTGCCAGCCCCCAAAACTTCACTATCAGTTTCTAATAAAGGAAAATGTCAACAGGCAAATATGCCAGAAATTCATTATTTTCAGATACAAAGATATTCTCAACTCTGTAAACCCACTCATAAATAATTCTGATTTATTGTAAATCGGTTATTGTATTCATAAACGCTGGGAAGTTAGTGAACAACATAACTACCAACAGAAATACTTTCATAACTTTGCAGGTGCACAAATCACAGCATATGGGAGAGGACTCAAAGGATAATGGAAAATGAAGCAGTTTCAGAAAGCCTATATGAAAACCAGCACCTACCTAGATGGATAAAAAAATAATTTATTTTTAGTCGACAGGCAATCAAATGCAAAACTCTAGCAGAAGGAGGTGGCAGAGCAATACTACATTAAAAATAGCAATTCCCCTCAAGATGTACGAAAAGGGGTCCAACTTTCGATTAGCAGAAGTGACAGTTGGGCTGAGGCTGCTCAGGCTTTGAGGTTAAACACAACTGACACAGGCTGCACCTGAATCCAATCACTCCCCTGGCTCTGAGAAGATTCACACGCAAGGACTAAATTTGTCACAAATGGGTTGGTTTCCGATCCTCCTGTAGCCAACTTGCTTTATTCTGACCCCCGTTTAACAAATCAACTTAATGGGCACTGGGAGTGCTATAAAACTTAACAATGGAGTGATTTTAACTTTTAAAATATAGTTATGAAGCAAAATGTTGGAGAGCTCCTTCAATACTGGAAATCAAATTAAAACTAGACATTTTTTAACAGTCTTGACAGATATAATCCTAGTTACCATGTAAATTTATGGTAAGCTGCTGTGATATTAGCCACAGGTGCTACTTTTAATATATGGCCTGCATCTGGCTGGGAATAAAATATCTCAAGAGGACTGAAAATGACCTCACTATCAGACAATGGAGAAGAAAAAAAAACCACAAGACTGCTGTGGCATATAAAAAGCTGGAGATGTGGTCCACAACTGAATATTTACCATAAAATTCATTTTAACTCTGCAGATTGTAAGTTGAAGGATATAATGTTTTCAATACATAAAAGGCGTGGATGTATTTCAGACAAACAGCCAAAAGATTAAGTACATAAAGTGGCAATGAAATACACTGCCTATATATATAAAATCAAATTTTCCAACCCTTGATGAATATAGGAAACAAAGCAATGTGCCAGGAGTAGAAAAAGGAAGGACGGACCCAGGTTATATTGAAGGGACTGGCACCAAGTACTGCCATCAAAAGAAATCAAGAGTATGCATTGCATATCCTACCAAATTCATTTGGATGTGTAACTGGGATCATACAACAAGGATCATCAATATAAAGGGACAAATCTGAGCATGTCTCCCTAAAGCCAAAGGAAAAAAATTGGCATCACCAGGAGGGAGAAAAAAAGGCATGTACCATAACATGCTCTGTCTGATTTTTTTTCTCCCGGATTCCAACCAAGAGAGATAGCAAACCTGGAAAGGAAATGCAAAGTGAGAATAATAATTTATATAATACTCCTAGATTTTCTGCACATCTTTAAATATGTTCTCAAAATCCAAGATAGAAATTGCATTGAGACACATGTGCCTCTACTCTTAGTGCACAGCATTTCCATATTGGCCCCTCCATTCATGCTCATCTTCCACCTCCATCCTCTTGCCCCAAAAGACAAAAAATACATCTAAAATAGCTTTAAAACTCTTAGAGCATTTGATTTCCTGTCATTTTAGAAAATGACGTTAGAGGTCTTATGGAGACTTCCTACATGATTTTTTTTTTTTTAAACAAACTTAATTAAAAACTTAGCCTATAAAAGAAAGCAGCTGTAAATGCTGAACCTGATCATCAGCAAAGTTGCCCACCTTTGTAATTTCCTAACTGCATTTGCTGCCTCGGTGTGATTACCTACGGAAACGTAATCACACAGGCAGTTGCCCCTTAAACCCTCTGGTCAAATCCAACCAAGTTTGACAAGAGACATGGAAGTCTCAGAGGTAAGATGTTCCTGCAAATTCAGGGAAAGTGAGCAGCTGGATACAGGACCCAAACAGAGCACCTGGCATCCTGCACTCACAGCTTTTCTCAGCCGCCCACCCAGCCCAGGACTGGGCTTGAGATAAATCTGGGAGAAATTCACATCTTTAAACCAAGCCTGTCCCCTCTTCCAGATCACTGCTCCCAAGATGAACTGACCTGGAATGCTGGGAGAAGTTACCAGCACAATCTGGAGGCATAAATTAACTTTCTATCCCAATTCCCAATTTTGTTTGAGCAGACTGGAAGCAGAGGGCTTGCTCCACTGGGAGAAAACGGTTTTGTTTCAGTAGCATAAAGATGTGAATGGATGAGAGTGTCCCTTCACACACCAAGGCCTGAAAGCCTCACCAGCCACTGTTCTCTGCCCTGCAGCCTGGGAGAGAGGCCCCAAGCAAGCTGCCTGATGTGGCTGTGAGGTTTGTAGAGGCTCACAAGTACCCAGCTGCATAGCACAGACTGGGACTTACCATGGAGTGCTCCAATTTCACCTCCTCTCCAAAACTTCACTCACAGCCAGAGGTTTCTGCAAAGCACATGTTCCTTGGGAAAAGTGACTCAACCCAGGGGCTTTGAGTGAGTGCACCCCATCGAGGGTCCTGGAGGTAAAAGACTCCAGTGTTAACTCATCACTGCCTACCTGCCACTCCACAGTGGCAACAGCTCAAGGCAATTGGAAGGCACAAGGAGGAACAAATGCATTGGTGCCATCAGCACAGCTCTTCTGAACGTAGCACTCTACAGCTGAATTGTGTTTGCATTTTTCCTCACACCACTGGTGTATTTTATTTTATACAAGATGAAGAACACCAACCCACCAGGAGCCTGCCTCACATAATGGGAACATACAGCCAATGCCACCCAGTCCCCCAGGACTGGGCATCCACAGCAACAAAACCAACAAACGGCTTTCAGCAGGAACCCCAGGCTGGTTTCCAGCTTATTTCAGAGAATTGTACCACCAAAGCCCATTTTCACAAAAATGTATCTTCAGACTAACAAACATCATCAGTGCTTTCAAATTCTGGGTTACAAACTAATTCCCTGAGCCAGAAGTGTCATTAGCTTGTAAGCCTTACAAAGGCAGCTCATTGCTGATTGCTTTTAACTGAGATAATCTCAGCCTGAAAGCTTCAGGAATCTAAATAACTCTTGTTTCACAGAAGTTTCATTTCATTCTCATGTTGAAAATAATATACATAAACCAAGTTCATGTCTACACATTTGCACAACTTTATAATAAAAGTTGTGTTTATATTCTTAACATCTGTTGACGTACACAGACTTTGTAAACCTGGCATAGATTTTGAAGCCACAGAATTTTCCATGCATCATGAACATTATCTGCAAGAAGCAATAAAAAAAAAAGCTATGAATACATTAGTCATACCAATATCATCTGCAAAACATAAATTTGAAACACCTTTCATGTCAGCTCAACTACTTCTTTTCTGTATTTTGGGGGGTGATTTTTTTTTCCACATCTGATTTTACGCCATCTGTAAAAGGGCAGCAAGAAGATCACTGAGGAAATGACATTTCTCAGTCCTTTTACTTTTACTAAACACTTTAAATCCTGTAAATAGAGTATTTATTACATTAAATGAAAGCAGTTGTACCTACAAGTTCCATTTTTTCATTGCAGGACTAAATTCTCCCAAAGTACAAGGCAGGTATAGCTCCACTTCTGTCATTTGTTTCCTAGGTTGTAGCAAACACAGTATTTACTAATAGTCATTATAAATACAAGCATATGTGCATAATTTAATAAAATTAGGCATACATGCATAATTTAAATTTATTTTCAGCTTCAATTTATCGAAAGGCAAATACCTGCTCTCTAATAACAGCTACGGTTCTAATGCCCTTGGGATCTTCATGTTGAGACTGCTCCTGGACTACAGGAACAGGAATGACTTCTGCCCTCTGCAACTGCAAAGGGGACACTGCAGTAAATCCATAACAATCAACAGGTGAAATTCTGCCCCTAGATATTCACATCTGAGATTGATCCAACCAGAGCTGGCCAAAGCACACACCTGCATAGATTTTTCTCCCAACTGGGGGCAGAAAGTTCAGTTTTGAAGACAATTCCCAGCCTCTGCTCCCATTTCTGCCTTACATCCATGAAAGCAGCTAAGAATCAAAGACACTGTTCTAATATCTCCCCAACATTTCAAGTGGCAATTTTTAAAGTGCTCTTCCTGTGACTACAGGTACTAGAAGTATAAATATATAGTTCATCATTTATCAATAAGCTAATTTAAATATACTCAACTTCCTATACTGGTATATGCTCCATCCACCTTCAAATCAGGAAGACATAAGGATATCTACCCATGCTGTAAGATAAATCTACACTGTCAAAAAATAATACAACTTCGTAAATTTTTGTCTAAGCAATGAGTTTTCCAGGTATCTGCTGGAGCAGGACACTGATTTGTCTTCTCACCTGTCTGCTGGCAGACAGGGACTGTCTAAATCCATATGATCAAACCAAGTTACTCATTTACAGTGGGCAAAACTGCTTTCTAATTAACTTTGGGGGCAACTTCATTTCTAGTTGTGCTGAACCAGCAAAGACTTTGACCATAACCAGGCAGAGATGCTATTCATCAATGTTCAAATTCAGGAAATCTCAACTCTTCCAAGGGTCACTTCTATCCCACTGTGTTCCTGGTTCCTCCAGCCCCTAGCTGCCTGCACATCTCACCAAGGCTTCCTGTGAGCTCCCTCTCATGGGCTTCTCCCCTTCACTGCCCTCTGAATGAACTGATTTGGTTCTACTTGCTCTGTATTAACATTCAGGTTAAAAATGTACTCAGAGCTCTGGACGTGCTCCCTGGACCAGCACTGTCCTGCTAATGAGCTGGATTTTTCTGCAGTTGTTTTCTCTTTTGCTTTCTCCCAGCTCACCTCACCCACCTTCTCTCTACTGCCTGGGCTTTCCTTACTGTGACAACTTACCGAAACAGCAAAAAAAAAAAAAAAAAAAAAGAGCCAGTGCTACAAACTGTTGTTTATCCAGCTCACTGTGGTTTCCTAAAACATCTTGTTCTGGGTTTAGGCACAGCCATATAAATAAACAGCTCATAGCACAGCTCCTGGTTCCTACACACACCAACAAACTCATGGCATCCCCAAACTGGAGCTTGCCATGTCCCTCTGCGGTGAGGGAAAGAGCCAGCTCAGTGAGACCCATCATTCCAACAAACCCCTGGGAATTCTTTCCCTCCCAAAAAAGAGCTCACCCCCCCTCAAAAATAAAACAGAAGGGAAATGCACACTCTGGGAACGTGACTTTTTCTAAGCAATGTCATGATTCCTCAGAAGGGAATTTTCAGGTGAATGTAGCTGAACAGGGGTCTCAAGACAAATTCAGTACTTTTTAAGCAAGTTTGTAACTGATGTCTGAGACAGGTTCTTGTGAGTGGGAGATGTGGCTCAGGATCCTGTCTCCAGAAATAACCTAGTGAGATAAATAAAAGCCAGCACTCTGTGCACCCTGTGTGCCAAAGGCATTACAAGATCAGCTATTACAACTCAATCAAGGATATACTAGAACTTTGTCTTCCTGCTTAGAAGGTGAAATATGTCCTATTTTCCCCACCTTGCCTGCCGAAAGTTTCTGTTCTTTCTTATATTTTTCCATTTTTCTCATGTATTTCCCTGACAAAAATGATCCCCACTGCCCAGCAGTTATGTATTTCCAGCATTTATTTAAGTTATATAAGTGCTATTAATGGAAAAACAAAAAAAAAAAAAATCAGGATCAAATACTACTTTTTCTGATTCCACAATACCAACCTTGACCCTGACCTGAATATTATAATCAAGAAACTGTAATATTAGAACAAATCTACTTATCAACTACAAAAATGGAATTAATTTACTCCACCTAATGAGATCAGAATCTAAAAGCAATTCATCAGAGCAAATCCAAGAGGATTTGGCCCCACCAGGATACGCCCAAACTTCTGAATATAAATATTTTCCCATCAGGATCATATGGAAATTAAAGCAATTACATTTCCTTTATATTAAAAATGGCTTTTAACAATCATTACCTGATTAAAATTTTTGAAATTGAACTCCTTGTAGATGGCATCTCTTTCTCCTAGCTCAGTCCAGCCTGAAGCTTTGAGATCCAGTAAAACTTGGTTCCTTTCCTCTGTCGTCAACCAGTGAGACTGGGAGGACTATTGAGGGGAAAAAAATAAAGGCATGGCATGAGTGAGGCTGAGGTTCTCTTTTGTACAACAATAAGAAAACCACACAATGAAACTGTGGTTATGTATTGTGCAAAGGTGAGGATGTGGAAAATTCACTGTTCAGTTTCTTACTGTTTATCATTTCAGAGACCAGTTTAACCTAAACCAGCCAAACTCTGCCATTTCTGTTTGGGCAGGTAAGTTTGGCCAAGTGCTTTTTATACAAGACTAGTGAAAAGCAACAGGCTCTTTCCTGTGAATGAAGATAGACACCAGAATACCTGTACACTTGGTCATCTGAATTATCCAGATACTGTAATATCACATTTAATTTTCAAATGTTCTGTCTGATAAGTAAAGGATGATTTACATTATTTGCTAAATGTACAATTATAAGGCTAAAAGGTATCAGGAAATACCTATTTCAAAAGAGAGAAGAAAAACAAGAGATTGCCCTCCACCTACTTTGTATTTTATTGTTTTACGAAAGCAGGAATGGACTCAAAGACAGCACACGCTGTGGAGTTCTACAAGGAACAAAGGGCTTTAAAACTAAATTAAAAGAAAAAAATGACAATACAGACACAACTACAAAAAGTTTGAAGCTATTGGTAAAAGCACTGGATTCTGCAAAGCACCAGTGTTTAAGTATGGCTTACTTGAAGTGACAGGAGTCCTCCTGATGCCACTGGGAGCACAGACATGACAGATTAACACTCTGCTTAAATATCTGAACTGGGGGCTGAACCACACACAAGGACAGAGCCAGACTCAGAGGAACGTTCTGTGGGGCCTTTGGAAGAGGTTTGATACCTTTTCTAAAAGCAGGGACTAAGAGCATGAGCCCTTCCTCAGACAATACAGTCTGAGAGATGAGTTTCAGATTCTCATGATAAATGCAGTGCTTTAGTAGGAAGACCCTATCTGCACAGTAGAGCTACATTCAGACTGGTTTAGTCCTTATTTTAGCAGCTGGCCCAGCTTTGGGAGGTCCTCCAGAAAGGCAGTTTTGCTCCGGAGGTTCACTCAGACATGGGAGGTCAGTGAGGACCTGCTGCCAGCTCAGCAGCTCAGGATTTTCACCTTTGCCAGCCGGTGCTCCAGCGGGAGCCCCGGTGCCACCAGATGGGGCTGTGAGTCTGAGCAGAGCAGGAATTAACGCAATTAATGCGACCTGAGCAAGGCGTTAAGATGCACGAGGGCCAAAAAGCAACATTTTCATCAATAACATAGGAGAAAACCCTCCAAATTGAGTAAATAAATCTAACAGCATCACTGCTGCTGTTACTCTGTGTTTAGGGGGATACAGAGATGTAACAACAGATGGGTTTTACAGGTCCCAAACTGAACTAATTTAGGGTCTTTACACTTCAAACACAACTTCGGGCTTGCAAGAACACAAATCTCAGATGTGTCATTGCTATAACTGCAGTCATAGGCATGAATTTCTGACATTCTTTTTTTTTCAAGCATATACAAAAATCACCAAAGCTAAGGGCTGTCTTGAAACACACTGTTTTACCTGGCACGAGATGAAATCAGTCTGCAAATGCACAAGAAATCATTAAGGTGGGTTGTTTTTTTGAGATAGCAAAGTCCAGGACTGCGACCAGGATGAAACTCGAAGTCCACTCCTCCAGCTGGCACAGAGCTGTCCTGTGGCAGCTCTGGGGACATTGCAGTGCCTTCCTGACACCTCACCTGGCACACGGCCACTGACAAGACAATGCCGTGACTTGAAATTTGATCGCTGAGTTTTTAATAGGAATATGGAGAGCACATTTGATGCAGGCCCTGGTCAACACTGAGCACGCTTTGCTTTGAAAAGAGAAAGTGGGAGATCCCAATTGCGCTTCCACAGTCGCAGCCCTCAGCAGCACGTCACGGGCATGGCCAGAGCCCCAGGGAAGCAGGAACGGGCACCGGGTGCCAATGCTGACCAAGCATCCAAGGTGTTGGCACCTGACCCACACTCGGGGCCCAGGGGCTGTGGGGCAGTGGCGCTGACCCAGTGATCGATAATGTTTGTTCGGAGGAAGCTCAGGGAAAACAGCCATTAAGTACAAAAAAAAGTTAGAACTAACGCTCATGCCTGAGGGGCGAGGGTTGAACCCTGCATGTGCTGTTCATTGTTAGCTTCGTGTAAAATAAAATCATCAGCCGTGAGGTGGGATGGCGGGGGGCCACAAGGGAGAATTAGAGAATGATTTGGGTTGGAAGGGATATTAAAGCCCACCTTGTTCCATCCCCTGCTATGGCAGAGGTACGTTCCACTAGACCAGGCTGCTCCACGCCCCGTGCAGCCTGGATGAACACTTGGAGGGATGCGGGCAGCCACAGCTCCTCTGGGCAGCCAGTGCCAAGGCTCACCACTCCCACGGGTAAGAACTTCTTCCCGATATCCCATCTAACCTTCTAGCAGTGTGAAGCCATTCCCCCTTACCCTTTCCCTCCACCCCCTTGTCCAAAATCCTCTCCAGCTCTCTCCTAGCCCCTTCACGTACTGAACGGTGGCAACCAGGTCTCCCCGGAGGCTTCTCCAGGCTGAGCAATCCCAATTCCCCCAGTTCCGAGGGAACAGGGCCGGGGACTGACCCGAGCCCGCGGCCTGTCCGTGTGGGGCCCCTCCGCCCCGCGTCCCCGGCCCGGCCCGGCCCGGCCCGNCATGGCCCGCTCGGCCCCGGCCGGGCCCGCCCCCGCCGCGCCCCGCGGGAGGAGCCGCAGCCCGCGGCGGAACCGGGAGCTCCGAGCGCGCCGGGAGCCGGGGAACACGGAGCGAGAGAGGAAGGGGAGCTGCCTCCGCCGCAGCAGCCGCCCGGGGCGGCGGGTGGTACCGGCAAAGCGACCACCGGTCAGGAACGAGGAGGTTCAGGCACCGCATCGCTCGGTGCGACTCCCTGGAAGGAGGGTGGAGCGCGGGGAGACCGATCTCTTCTGCCGTGCCTGCAGTGAGAGGACCAGAACTGGCCTAAAGCTGAGGCTGGAGGATCCAGATCAGACATCAGGAAAAACCTTTTCACTGTCGGGGAGGTCAGGCATTGGACCGGGCTGCCCGGGGATGTGGTGGAGCCACCGCCCCTGGAGGGGTTTGCCCGAATCTGGCGCTGGGTGATGCGGTTTAGGGGTTACAGCGTGGGTGCTGGGCAGAGGGTTGGACTGGACACTCTGAAAGGTCTCTTCTAACCCTTGGTGATTCCATGATTTGTGACACCTACCCGGGAGAAGGGCCGAGCAGAGCTGCCGGCCGCAGGTGGATTCTGTCGCGCTGGGAGCCGGCAGGTGTCATTTCCACCCCATGGGACTGCACTGAAACAGCCCCGTTCTGTTTGTAAACACATCCCTGTTTCTTTAACAGTGCAGAGATGAGAACCGGGGACAATCCAACCCTGGGCCTCTCAAATGAACCAGATGGCAGAGGCAAGAATGCTTCAGTTTATCATTCACAATATTTATTAACATCCATCCATGCTAGCTTTATCTTCAGTCACACCAAAGTTTTACCTGTGCGGTTTCCTTTTTGGACACGGATATACAGGACCTCTGGTTTCCAGAGGAAAAGACAGAGCCAGCAAAGAAATATCTGAAGAATTATGTTGCAAGCATATGAGCTCTCTGTCAAGCAATAAGTCTTAAGACTGTCTTTGTTTTATCTTAGTTTAATTTGCTCTCTAAAGCGCCCTATCAGGGTACTCTGACAAGCCTCCACCATGATAAATGCTATACAATCAAATAATCCAAACCCCACACAACATACCAGTCCATACCTTATCCAAAGCCCTCCATACTGAGCATAACTAAAAAAAACCCCATCAATTCTTTATGTAGCCTCAAGTGGAGAGTGTGGAACTAGCAATCGTGGTACTAGAAATTTAAATAAACATCAAGACTGGTCTTGTAATTTAGGGAAGTGAGATGTAGTTCAGAAATTGCATGTTTTTACTTCTGAAAGAAAGCGACTTAAAAGATTACACTAAAAACCTGATTTATTTTTTTAAAAAGGACAATTAATACAATTTTGTCCAACAGGAATGTGGTAAATAAGTTGCATACACACACAGAAATGAGATGAGCTTGGGAAGTGACTCTAAATCTCATAAAGAACTGCTACTAAGTCAAAACTCAAAGCAAAGCGAATGAGGAAACCAGCACTGGACCCCAGTGCCAGAGGTGAGAACAGTCACCTCCATGGGAGTGAAAAATCATCTAAAACATCTTCATAGATCATTTTATGCACAGTCAAGCTAAAGTACCAACACCTCCCTTCACCTGTGTTTTCCTTGCAGTGCCACGCACAGACCAATGTGCTGTAAAAATCTTCCCTGATCTACAAAGCTCAGGAAGAGCAAGTTAGAACTCTACTACTAATTACATCAAAGTCCATTAAAAAGAAGTCAATCAGAGCAGCTTAATAAATACTTTAGTTCATGTTTTTTCATACTTGTTCACTTACCACTGTAATCACCACAAAAGTGCTTGTTATAGATTCAGTAGCTGATAAATAAAGCCAATTTTTAGTCATTATTATAAATTACAACCAACAAATTCAACAGTTCATTCTTAGGTACTTCTAGTCCATAGAAACTCCCACTTTACCAATGAGTGGGAAATGTTGTCCCCGTTTCAGCATCTGAGGTTATTCCTGATGTTCGTGCTCCTGTCCCGGGATGAGCCACCGGATGCTGTCGGTGCGAATGGTGGCGTACATGACAAAGCCAGCCAGGAAGAGCACTGAGAACAGCAGCAGCCAGTCAATGCCCTTCGTCAGAACGCTTGGCAGGGGCCCTTCCCAGTCTTCCTCTGTCACAGACACATCGCTTTTAGCTTCTATCCCTAAGAAACAAAGCACTTGGTCAACATCATAATCACTATATAAAGAGGAGCTGGTTCTACCTGGAGCTTTCATCCTGCTCTCAGACTAAGGCTCAAGCACAGGTATACTTAACATTTTGGTGAGATGGCCCTTGTACATTGACATATACCCAGCATATGATTTACTTATATAAAAACTTAGTAGTTTTTATGTGTATTTTCGTAACAGGAGAAGGCTTTTCTGCCCTCCTACAGCATGGTCTGGGGCTTTTTCAGCACATGGAAATTTAATTTAGAGTTTTTACAGGAATCTCATTTTTGTGCATCTCTGGAAATGCAGATCCACACAGCACTTCGATGTGGATTAGAAGAGAGCTAGCTGGTTGGCAAAGGGAGTTTACTTTATTTCATTCTCAATTAAATCTTTGGGCAGGAAGATTCTTGGCAGCCTCTCTAGCTAAATCCCACTGTTCCCCCTGCTTTGTGACAGCAGCCCAAGGAGCTGAGTTTCTGCTCTCAGCACAGCCTGAAATCCAGCTCACAGCTGATTTCATGATTACATGTGCCTCTGCTGGGTCCTCTCAGGGTCTTTATGACATTGATTTTAAAGAACACACACAGGGACAGGAAAGCCCAATTTGGACCTTAAAGCCATTCCCACTGACAGACCAAGGCTGATTTGCATACCTGTCTGGTTAAAGATGAAGTCTTTCAGGGTGTCTAGTGTTCTGTCTGTATGATTAAATCTAGCCATAGGTTTAGCACCTTGGAAAAGGAGGATATTTGGTACAGCCACAGTTCCAAATCTCGTTGATAAACTACATAAAGAAAAAACAAAGCAAGAAGGAAATTAAATCTTCTGGAGGAAGAAATAAAGACAGTCACAATACAGAAAGTGTCAGTTTCACTAAATAAAATTTAGTCACTTTGTGTAGAAAAAAAAGTCACTCTTGTTTTTAAAACTCAAAGCTAACAGAAGTAAACTGCAGCTAGAGCCCAGGGAGTGTGAGTTACCTGCTGTGCTGGGATGCATCCAGTGCCAGGAAGCGAAGAGTTGGAAATGCTCGGGGCAAAGAGTTAAAATGAGGTGCCAGGCTGGCAGAAAAGCGGCACCACGGTGTGTAGAACAAGACCAAAGTACAGTCACTGCTATTTGGGTTCAGGAACTCCATCAAGTCCTTGGAGAAAGCACAAGAACAAACATAGATAATTACATATTTAACAGAGTTAAATTCTGTGTAGGGATGCAGTATTCAGCAATTGATTATATACTTGGCAATACTAATCAAGCAGTTGCACCTTTTAAAACAGGTGGAGAATCTTATATAAGCTTTTTTAAAGGTTGTTTTAAAAGTTTAAAAACTTAAAAATATACATGCACATAATCGTTAAAAGAAATGAGCTGGCACTAACTGCCACTAACGATTTCCAAGAGAAACACCAGTCCACAGAGCAGGAAAGCTGGCAGTACCGTGCAGGCACAGAGATAACACACACAGGCACATGAACCGAGCCGTAACTCCATCTTTTTCCTGCTCAGAACGGCCCACAGAGCCTCCTTTCCCAGTCATACATTTTCTTCGATAGAACTGAGGACGTTACGCAAGGAAATTCACTAAGGCAAGCACTAAAAGCAACAGGCTGACGGGGCATCTTCCCCCGCCCTCAGACAGCAACACCGGGCAGTGAGCGGGCCACCCGCGTACCTGGGACACGTTCAGGATCTGCAGCGTGAAGCGGTCGATGCCCGTCGCGTTCCTCTCCTCGCAGTTCACCTTGGGAGCCTTGGCGCCGTCGGTGCCGTTCTGCTCCTCGGCGGGCGCGGGCAGCACGGGCTCCAGCACGGGCTGCNGAGGGAGGTGTCAGCCCCGCGCCCCCGCCCGCCCCGCGACCGCGCACCCAGAGCCCCCGGCCGCACCTGCGGGAAGGGTCGCACCGAGCCAGGCCAGCCCCAGCAGCAGCCGCCACATCCTCGCCCACAGCGCCGGCCCCGGCAGCCGCCGCCGCGTCTCCCCGGACAACGACCGCTTCCGCCGGATCCCCGGGACGCTTCCAGTTCCGCTGCCCGCCGTGTTTCCGTGGGAAGAGCTCTCGCGGGGCGGCGGTGCTGGTGAGATAGGGCCTTGGGCGGAGCGGGGCTCAGCCCTACTCGTGTTAGATACAAAGCGGCCGCGTTTAACCGAGTTTTCTCGCGGCCCCGCTGAACCCCGAATTGGGAGTGTTCAGCCTGGAGAAGAGAAGGCTTCGGGTGACCTAATTACGGCATCCCAGTACCTGCAGGGGATTTAGGGGAAGGATGGGACAAGGCTATTTACAAGGGCATATTGTGACAGGACAAGGGAGAATGGTTTAGATTAGGTATTAGGAAAAAAATGCTTTACTAAAATTATTTTAAGAAAAAAATTTCTGTGAGGGGAGGGGCGTGAGGCCCTGGCACAGGCTGCCCAGGGAAGCTGTGGTTGCTCCATCCCTGGAAGTGTTCAAGGGGCTTAGAGCAACCCGGGATAGTGCAAGGTGTCCCTGCCCGTGGCAGGGCTGTGGAACAAGGTGTTCTTTAAGGTCCCTTCCAACCCAAACCATCCTCTGTTTCTGTGACCCCGCACGGTGTGATTGGAGCCGCTGCCCGGGCCGGGTGTTGGGCTGCTGATGCTGCCGGAGGCATTTCACTGTTGATTTAAATTAGTTCAGGTCGAAAATTCTTGCAACGAGGCAAGTGCCATGCCATGGCTTCGGCAGGCTGGTGTAACTGAGCAGTGACTGCGGTCGCATAACGCACCCTGTAACTCATCCCAAAGCCTGTTGTGTTTCAAGCCGCTGTTGTAGTCCCAGGGGCTGTTGTGACCAGCACTTCCTCACAGCCGGAGCTGCCTGACGAAGGGTTTGCCTACTCCCACCCTCGTCAGGGGAGCACGGTCCTGTCTGGGAGCTCTATGCACACGAACTGTGCCTTAACCTACAGCAGGCTGGGGCAGGGGTAAAACGCGGCAAACTAAAGGCGTATTTTTAAAACTAAAAAGAAGAGTTCCTGTCCAGGAGCTTGTCAACCAAAGCTCCAAAGGAGAAAGGCAAGATAAATACTCCCATATTCATTTTTAGGAAGTTATATTTCTCCTATTGCAGAATTAGTTTTCACTTTGTTTCAGTTTAATAGTGAAGCCTCAAGACTATTGGGGGCATTTTGAAAATGAACGACATTATGTCAAGTGCTGCTGTCTTTTTTAACACACTTCCTTAAAACTGCCAGCAGTGCACAATGAGATTTTGCCAAAACTCTGCATCTGTCAAAAACTGATAGTTATGACCTAGGGGAGCATGAACCATGCACACTGGAAAAGGGCAGGGAAAACCAAGTACATGTGTATAAATGAAGATGGGGATTATTTATTAAAGAAATGGGATTTTTGGCTTTGTTTTTACTCAGGTGTGCTTCTTCAACTGTCACTCCTTACACATTTTCTTGCTTGGAAGCTTCTTCTTTCAAAGTCCAATATGCATAAGCACTAATAATGAGGACATAATAGTCTAAAAATAGAAAACATGAGGTTTGCACATAGAGGGAAAACATTTAATTAGATCAGCTGGTACAGAGCGAGCCTGAAAGCAAAAGCATAAAGGGAATCCAAACTGGCGCAGACTAGCAAAAAAAAGCTGCCCCATTCCCCCTTCTCCTTATATTTAAGTTTAGTCAAAACAGCATTTTCAACTTGAAAACAAGCTTTTACTGTGAATTTAATCCTAACATAATATCCTTACTGCCACAACACAAATCAAAACGGTACAGGTTTTTTATGGTGACTGTAAGTAATCCATGTTTAACAGGTACAACATGACTAATTCACTCTTTGGTACTCTTGGTGCTACTAAAGAGCTCACACCAAGGAGGTGCAGAAGCATAAAGTGCCAGCCCCAAAACAAGCCCTGGTGTCTCACCATGCACCTAACTGAGGTTATGAAAAGACAGAACCATTTTAAAGACTCCTTGAAGACGTGCAGCTTGTGTAGCTGATACCTCAACAGTGCTGGTTGCTAACGGGAATAAATCCTGAACTGGTCCTGTCACCAGACACCACGCCTGGGCTCACACACCAGCTGTGCCCGAGGAACAGACTCCCTGCAGCTTCCATCCTTCCATTCATTCCATGGCAGAGAACACAGCAGCCATGGAGGCAGTCAAGCAACTTCCAACACACCCGAAAAGGCTGTATTCTTGTTCGATATGATTTGTGACTGATATAATATCTGATACTGTAGGTTTCCTTACAACAAATAAAACAATGCATGTTGCTCATGCGGTCATGTCCTGGAACTGGTTTTTAGACCAGTGTGTAGCAGATTGCTGCTGAACTCTGTTCTGAACGTATCCGGTCACCATGAAAGCCAAATATTCAGAACTACCAGAATGGCCAACCAAAAAAACCCCAAAACCCCAACCAACTAATGCATCAGATTCCTTTTCAGGTGAATTCAAAAAGTCTGCAAAACAATAGCAACTGACATTTGGAATGTTCTAACTCCAGATGTATTCAAGGCCTTTGAAAGTTCACAGAACAGAAAACAAAGGGTGCTGGAGAGCAAGCAGAGGACGCAGGCCTGGGAATCTGGACTGCAGCTTCTGGTAGGTAGGAACCTTCTGCTTGTTCTCTCCCAAAATTATTGAAAAATTTCAGTAAAGAGAACAAATATTAAAAAAAGAGGAAAAAAAAAGAAAAAAAAGGAAAAAAAGACATGTTGAGTGGCAGAGTATATCTTACTGACACAGATAAATTGGAATATTGCTGGAATACATGGATAAATATATTTTATTCATCACAGAATCATGCATTATGACCACCATTCCATGAAAAGTTTATTTATGAGTACTTTCAAATTTATTTCCATGTGCAACAGAGGAAAGTTAGCAGATGACTATTTATGCATACAGAGTTATAGCTCCTTCCCTCCCCTTTTCTCCTATTTGAGTGAAAGGCAAAGAACAATTAAGTTACTGTCACACTGTTTTCAATTCATTAAAAAATATGCAACGTTCCTCTATTTCCTGACACCTTACAACTCAGAGTCTTTTTGCCTTAATGTAAATATACATAATGTGCCTGTAACAAGCAGGTAACACTGTCAACTGACATCTCCAGCCAGAACTTTAAAGATATTTAGAAAAAAAAAAAAAAAAAAAACCAAACAGGGAAAAATGGTTAGGTTTTAAAGTATTAACTTTATTAATAAATATACATCCATATGATGATGTAAATACAGATCATGAACACTACTCCATTCCCATACACATAATTGCACACGAGTAGCTCAAGTTCATGGACATAAAAACATACACAGTATCTAATCAGGCTTTTTACAGCAGAGGACAGGGTGCTGATACTAGTTATTTAACAGATTACTGTTACCCCCAAAGTAAACCTATGGGAAAGCAAGTGATGAAAGATTGAAGGAACAGAAAGTGGTTCAAATTTCAGAATACAGGTTCTTCTATTCCGAAAAAAAGTCACAAGGAGAAAGGTCTAATCCATACTAAAGTCATAAATATATTTAAGCAGTGTTAAAATATATGCATTAAAATAGAGAAGAATAAACTTTTTGTTATCAGAAATGAAGTTTGCAGTTCCAAGTATTTATGATTGTTATCAGCTATTTTAACTGTCAACTCTAAGGGTAGCATGAAACATTATTATACATATAACAAAGAACAGCAGAGTCACAGCTAATGAAACCATTGCACAAATGACTTCACATTGCTCTGCCTTTTAAAGCTCTTCAAAATGGGGGAGGGAGTTAAATTCTCATCTGAATTACTCTGTGTATTGTAGTTCCAGGTAATTCTTTTCACAGATACATCACTTTTCACTGACAAGGCTTGGTTTTGTCCTGACTGAACATTAAGATCCTTCAGACAAAATGAAAATATATTCATTCAGAAGAGAGATCTTTAATGGCTCTAGTTTATTTGATTACTTTAAATTAAATCCAAGATATAAAGAACATTGCTTTAGTGACAAAGCTAAGTGCTGATTTTAAAAATACCATCTTTTATATCAAAGTCAGCTGCTTCCGATGGTATCTGATTTTTTTTCTGCCAAAATATGGTGCTAGCATCTTGAATCTGTCCAGTGCAAGACTTTATAGTAGCAAAATTATTTGGTTTTAAAGGTTAAGTAAATTCAATCAGAAAATGAATAGTAGTTACTATATGTATCTTAAACAGTGAACTTTATAGCATCATTAAGGAATAATAGCAAGCTAATACATTTCATTTATGTATAAATAAGACATTAGAAACTTGATAATTAAAAGAAATTATTAAAACCTAAACTTGACATGTCGGCCTTCTGAACAGTGTTAACACACAACAGTGATCCTAGCTTATGAATAGCTGAATTATGATATATAATATAAAGTAAGCAATTTACCTTACAAGTAATGTTTTCATACTATGGGGGGAAAATGCCAGTTTTCCCATTGGTACTAATAAAGTTTAGGCATTAACATGCTGTTTCAGTGTTTCTCATGGAAAGGAAAGTGTTGAAAAAAGTACAATGTATTCTGCAGAGTATACATAGGAAGAACTAAAGTATTTGAAAATTCCATTTCTAATCACTTTGAATCTCCTCCTTTTTTTTTCCCCTCACTGCACGGCACCAGTAAACTCTGGTCAGATATAAAATAAAGCAGAATTAGGAAATGCCAGCAGTGCACTTCTGGTCTCCCTCCTAAACCCAGAGTGCTAAGCAGCGCACTACGGGCTCTCTGAACACTTTTCTACTTGATGCTCGTTTCACAACTGACAACATTAATTAGTTTTTACTGGGATTATATTTCATCTGATATAATTAATAAACACTCTAATGAACAGAAATTGCTTAGGTGATTTCATTATTTCATCAGCATACTTGAATACAAATTATACTAGCAGAACAGCAATACATCTGCATTATCTCCTGACACACAGCACAGCACCATTGAGTGGATGCACAAGTGAGGAACGGACAGGAGCAAACAGGATCAACAGGAGGAGGTAAGGAGTGGAGTTTCTCCAAGGTACAGTGGTGACATGCAACACGTTCCTTGCCAGCGAGGTGTGACACTCCTGCAGTTATACATTCAGCTGAAGAGGACTGCTTGCCCAGCTGAGTTCAGGAAAGAACTTAAAGCAGTCTTTTGTTGAAAAATTATCTGATTAAAAACAGCCAATACAACACAGATCCTGAGGGTGAATGAACTCACGTTAGCATTTTGCATGTCAGAAGTTACATCTTCTGAGAGAGACTGCTAAATTTCAGACTTGCGAGTTTGTTGAGGAACAGAACGTACAACTGGATTTCAGAGCTTCAGCATGAAGAAACTATTCCTTAGTAGCAATTTAGCTGCCATTAGTTCATCTATCGACTAAGGAGCCATCCAGTATAGTTGAGGTTCATTGTCTTAGTTGCCAGTGCATACACAGTTCCCCCAAAACAATTCAACACACCTATTGTAAAGTACAGCAAAAGTCCAGCTCAATATGTGTTAGGCATCACTGGAACACCTGAAGGCTTGCTGCTTTTTTCCTGATAAAAAAGGTATGAAACATGACATCTGTTTCTTAAGTTGTCATCACTGAAATCAAGAGGTCTAGTCAAAATGACAGCAGGCCAGAATAGCATTTATGTTAACAAAAATTACCATCATCATTACCCATTTAGCACAGGCTCAACTAACCCGAATTTTTGTTCTCCCCCAAATCTGCAAACTCTACATATTCCCCCTCCCCAGGTATTTCAAGCTACAAATTTATCATGAAGTCATTTTATATGTGAAACGACTTCAACGTAAACTTTCTTCCAGATTAAAAAAAAAAAAGTTTTCATTTCAGTAAAATGACTTTAGAACAAACAATATGCAACACTGAGGTGATTTTTTTTTCCTTTTGAAGTCTGGATGAAACTATTTTACACACGCACACTCACACATTCTCTCACACTTGAAAAAAAATTAAACACATCCAGTTGAAAAATTAAACATTTCTTTTGGGAGGAGGGGAGGTTTTAGTTTGAGTCAAGAAAGGTATTTATAGTTAACCAACAACATTTTTGTCCAGCTTGCATGCATAGATTAATTACTCTATATCTGGGGTCTAGCAGTGCAGTAAACTGCATCCTGTTTGCATCGGCTATACAATTTGCTTTTATAAATCATGAAAATGGTGTCCTTTGGTAGATATATAAGCTTCCCTAACTTAAATATAGTAGAAATGTCAAACAATGAAATAACTATCTCCAGGAATATCTGGCAAAACTGAGTCTAAAAATTTGGCAAGTGTCTATTAAAAAAGTTTAATTTGTAAACATTATAGGTTATTACTTTAAAAGCTATTAAACTGTTGCCATGTAAGCACAGATTTGAAAGGCAAAAGCCAGCGTAAATAGCTATTTACAGATTTAAGAAGATACTGTTTAATATTAATCAAGTGCCTAACTACAATGAACAGTACTTAATTTCTTATAAAATATTTCAAATTTCAAAGAATTATTTCTGATTTGGTATATGTACTATTAGGCATTTCAAAATTACCCAGCGGAATCCTGCAACAGTGTAACTAAAAGAACAGCTCTCACCAAAAGGCAAAGTAACTTGTCTTTGTAAGGCGCTGTGAAGCTGTAACACACTGTACAAATGCTCAGGTTTCTTTAATATCTTCCAAAATATTTTTTGAGCATTAGCTGAAATTCACTTAATGCTACAACTCCAGAAATAAAAGCCACTGGAAATCACTTTAAGAAAAAAAAAGGTTGGGGTTTTTTTGCTGAAGTTTTTAAGTCTATTTTAATTCTATCTGAGATCTGTAGAAGGTCCTGCAGAAGTGGAAAATGTGGCTTGCCACTTTCTTTATCGATTTTTCTTATCAAGTAAGATCTTAACTGGCTAAGTTGCTTATTGTGGGACAGGCTACATCATGAACCATTGGCCAGTTAATTTCTGTCCTTCTTATTTGAATTATTTAATGCATAACCACACATCTAGATTTATGAAAAACTGAACTTAAAACTAGGGACATGGACATTACTTAAGTATCAACACCAAGGCATAATGTATCACTTTAGACTTCCTTATAAATTATGATTTAAAATCAACGGAGGCCTCTTTAAACCAAAGCCTTCTCAACATTCTGTAAAGGTTATTAATTGCACCCGTAGGTTATGGCATTATTGGAATAAAATTTAGAAGCTCAGACTTAGGCAAACACTACAAGAAAACCGAAAAAATCATGCCCCAAATCAGCATAAAGCAGATTAGTAAGGAGTTACTCATTCCCTCCCTTCATTCATTAGGCTGTTTGATTTTGCTGCTAGTTTCACCAGCAGCATGTACTCCTCTGTTATGCACCATAGGGTAAGGAAAAGCTGCACTGCCACAAGTATAATTTAGATTTGCAAGCCGTGATAGAGCTTTAATGCTACCTGGAGGTCTGCCTGGGCTGACTTTGTATCCTGCTGCTTTAGTTGTACCCAAGGGTCTGCCTGGACTTGTCTTAAATCCAGCTGCTTTGGTGGTCCCCAGGGGTCGACCTGTGCTGGTTCGGTACCCTGCTGATTTCGTGGTCCCTGACGGCCTTCCACGTTTCCCGGAGCGGTTGAGGTTTTTCTTTTTCTTTAGTTCATCTTTTGTCTCTATACTCCTGCCACTTGTGGTCTGCAAGTGGGACTCGTTCAAGGTGTCTTGTCTCTGGCAGGCAATGGGTTTGTGGCTGACTGCGTGGCTGTACTTGCTCTGCTGGGTGGCGTAGAGGTCAAACTGATCCGCAGCCCTCACATTGTCTTCATTCAGGCAGGAGCTCTTGCCAGTCCCACAGAAAGCTGGATTACTGCTGGCAACAGGGTGCATCATTTTCTACCAAAAATAAGAGAGGGAAATACGTATCAATATATCATAATACTCCAGCGTTCCACAGAAGAGAATCTTTCAAAAGCTACCTCTGTTGCATAAAATTAGTCTGAACTACTTTGTCTATTTTTAGTAAACAGTACTGATGTCAGTAAATTACTTTTAAAATAAGTTTTATTAAGCCCTGAGGTTCTGCACAGTAACCTCTACACATAGTTTAAAAGGACAGTTTAAACCACGTATTATTCATATAGGTATAATTAGGGAAGAAGTAAGTTAAAAAACTGAACAACAGCATTTCAGCAACCAAGACCTACAATATTTGCTCATCTACGGTTCCAAAACCTTTCTAACCAAATCTCATCTAAATTTTAGTTGTTCTAGCTCTAAAATTAATATGTGACTCAGCGGTAAGCCAAAGAAAGATACGTTATAACTCTCTTGGTATAGCTGGATACAGGATCCTAAAAATTTTTTCGTTTGCTTAACTGCAGCAAAAGAATAAAGTGCTAATCAGTTTTCGTATTTCATGTCACAATTAATGTCTAAGAAAGAAACACATGAGGCATTTGGCAACACAATGGTGCCATAGTTAGGAAAGCAGAGGGATGAAATAAATTTGTAACAAAGTACAAGATACTGGACTGCAGAAATGCCACTGCTGTCCTAGTTAGGCAAACTGCTAGCAATGCCAGCACTGAGATATGTTGATATTGTTGGCAATGCCAACAGCTCTGGGAAATAAAGCAATTGTATCTTCCATTCAGCCATACTGGTTCTACAACTTAAATAAGCTGCAAATACTCAAAGTTTAAGATAGTAATATTTAGCCATGCTGAAGACAAAATTAAGCCAATAAACATCTGGCCCTTCAGAGTATTTCTGTGTCCTACAGTCACACTTTAGACATCAAAAATATCTTCCCATGGTAAATTTCTCAAGTAGATAAGGTCTGGAAGATTTATTATCTTTCCCCTACAATAGCTCTAGAATATCACCTACAGTAACACAATTTAAACTCTACCATTGATTACTGAATTTATTTGACAGTTATGAATGTTTCCTGCCAGCCAGAGAGAAAGCACACAGCACAGTCTATTTACCCTGGAGTAAATCCCCGTGCTCTTTTCTCATGATTACAAAGGATACATTCCCCATTGGAACACTCAATCTACCCTGGCTTGTCAAATGCCCAATACAGTGTGCATTACTCTTGTGCAAATATATGAATATGGGTTTATGTCAAATAGTGAAATTATGATTGTAATATAGTTTAAATATTAGATGTTCTAGCAAAGATAATCCAAGTGCTACAATCCTGGTGCATTGCATGGGGTACAGTAGAACAAAAGTGAAACCAGTTATTGCAGCTGTTAACTTGCAAACAAAAACAACTAAGAATAGTTTGCAAGCCTGCACTTAGGGAAGGACAAAGGAAATAAGCTCAGGTCAAGAGACCAGACAGACTTTTCTGTGCAGCAATACAGAAGGAAGCTTAACGTTTTCTACAATTAGCAGTCAAAAAAATGTTGCCATTCTTTAACCCTGCTAGCCAAGTGCCTACAATATCACAAAAAATACCTGAGATTTTTCATTATATGAAACTGCAAACATGAGGATTGTATAATGTCCTTTTGCTGAGGAGAGAGTAAGCCCAGCAGCTCTGAAAGGCTGTTCAGCTGTTTGTTGATCCACTAGAGACACTTGGAGTGGTGAGCAGCATTCTTGTCTCAGTACTCATTTTAAACACAGGAATACTGGCTTTGGCTCCAAAAAGCCGCTCCAAGCTCAACTGCCACAAAGAAGGATCAGTTCAGCTGCCCAGTATCCAAAAGCTGGGAGAAGACACTGAATAAAAGCAGGGGCCCCTGGTGTTTCTCATGAGACCAACCAGGCTCATACTCACTCCTTTGTTATATTCTTATTCTCTGCTTCTTCTCGTCATTATGCTTGGGGGGATTTTTCCATCCATCTTCCTGTGGGAGAACCATCATAGGTACTCCTAGAGAGTGAATATATTCTGCTGTAGCTGACAAATGCTGGAGCTTCATCACCATATGCATGTGCTTTGTGTCTACTGCAATACCACAGCCAAACACCAACTTCACACACAACCCCTGGCTGATGATACTTTACCTTCCATCTGGCAACAACCAGCATCACTGGAATGGATGAAGGAAGAAAGACAGTACAAATCAGTAACTGTTTAAAATTTCTTTCCAGAGGAAGAGTAACAAAACCCCCAGTCTCAGTGGAACACTGCCAATAGGATCTTTTGAATGCATTTTCCCCCCCTCTCTGCATCATTTTTCATCAAACCATGCAAATTTCAAGTAGTAGCCAAGGTTTCTCTTCTATCTTCTTTGATTTAAGACTTTTTTTGAAAAGTTTTTAAAAGGAAATCTGTAATCAAGCTTAATTACCCTAACATGGAATCTCCAGCATAATTTTCCTTCATTCACATTACAGCAGGGAATAAAAGAACGCAGAAAGTCTATCTGTAGAGTGGAAGCAGGTTTCTTGGCAGGGAGATATACAGTATAAAAGAGAATTGGTATAAAATGCCAAGCTATGACAATTTAAAAATTACACTCTAGCTAAATTGTATAGCTAAACACATACAACTTTGTGTGCAATCATTCTTGAATAAAACCCTCCAAAAAAGTTTCCAAAAGGATAGAACTTTCTCGTTTCAAACCTGTAAACAGACATGTAAAAATATTTGCAACAGTTTATTTAAATCACTTTTTAAACTGATTTAACTGACTGGCTGAATATCTCTGTATCAACTAACAGTTAAGATGAGGCACTGCAGTAAGGAAATTTAGTTGTATTTCAAAAAGATTTGCTGGAAAGTGACTGTGGATGATTTTATGCATAGATCTTTTAGTACCTGGTAATTTATATCTATAAAAATGGTGGGGAAAGGAGAAGGCACTGGATAAGCTGACTTTGGGAAAAGAGAGGCAGTTCTTCATGCAACAAAGCACAGAAGCTTCACCACTGCTAGAAAGAAACAGGACCATCCAGCTGGGACCCACAAAGCTTTGCTACAGGGGGATGTCTGGACATGGTCATGACCCCTCCTTGTATCCCTAAAATACAGCTTACCATACAGCTCTAGCTCGCAGCTGCTAAGGCTCCTGGTACTGTTATGGCCCATCTCTCTGTCCAGGCTTGAAACCCTACAGGACATTCCCATTCATGACCTGTTCACTACAAAAAATTGTAGTATCAAAGCCACTCAAATCACATTACATAAAAACATCCTCTTGGGCTGTGATGTGATGCCATCTTTGCCTTTCAAACATCGTACCCTGCCTTCTTCATGGGCATGATTTAGCTGCAGAGTAGACAATATGAAACCTTTGATAAGCAGAGACGTTCACAAGCCCCCCAGAACAGGCACTTGCTCAGTAGTTATTTTATACTGATACTGGACCTGAGAGCTATTATCTGCATTGAGCAGAATAATCAGTTCCAGCACAAGCAGCAGGCAACTGCTCTGCTCTCACCCACCCCAGCCTGCCTTCTGTGGCCTGGTGAGCACCAGAACAGACCTGACTCAGCAAGTGCCTCTGACTTCTGCTAAAACACACCTGGATTCACAGCACAACTGCACAAAACTCAAAGTCCATCTATATTACAGCTTTTCAAATGATGAATACCAGGAAGGGTAAACTCCTCACACCAACAGGGACAATTCTGCTTTTAATGAGGGTTGGTGTACAACACCCACTCGTTTTTCTGAGGTTTTTCACCGCTGAGCTTCAATAGTTTCCACAGTATCGATGGGGCTGTGGGAGGCTGTAGCAGAGCATTTTCATCATCATCCAACACATACAAAGTATGTGACTCGCTACTTAACAACACCAGCAGCCACAAGCATCGTTTGTGCACAGCTCTCTGAAGGTCACTGCTGCCAGGGAACGCCGCGGGAGTGGAGCACAGGCCCAGCTCTGTTCAGGATCCCTCATAAAGGGCGCTCTATGCCGAGTTCCATGGCCCTGGGGAGCACCACGGGCCTCCTTTGCTTTGCAGGGGGATTGAGAAGAACGGCAGCAGGAGAAATATTTTCCTTTTCAGGACCACAACAGAAATATGGTGTCAGTTCTGTTCTTCTCTCTTAGGACAGCATGTGTGAGAAATCCTTTCATCACTCACTGAGAAGAATTAATTCTATCAATTTAAATGTTTTTCACATGTCCTCTTTATTGTCAGCTCCTTTTCTACACATTAACTCTTGCTAAAGTAGGGCCTTATCCAATTTTTAAAACTCTGTAACTGCTTGCTTTCACAAAGCTGCACCTTACCTGGAGTATTCACATAAATGTAAATAGTTTAAAAATACTAAGTATGAAATTCTGACAGTGGCACAACTGTAACACCTGAACCTACAACTGAAATCTTATCTACTTGTGAAGCTTGATAACCAGTTTTTCCACACTGTGCTTATGAAGCCCTTTCCACAGTCGGTGCATAATATGATTTTTCTCACCATCTGACACCAGGTAAAATATACTAAAAACTGCCAAAATAGAAGAAATAATTCCATTACAGCAGTGACTTGCTAGAGTTACTACTTGACAACAGAAGACTACTGTAAATCAAGAGACAACATAATTTTGGAAACAGTTTGTTTCTCAGTTATTCTTAGAAATTAAGAGTTACCCAAGCAATACAACTTACAAGTATGGTCCTTCCCCATGTCACCCAGAGTCATTTTCTTATGTGACAGAAGTTAAGAGAGAAGTTATATGGAGCTGGAACACCCACCCGCTTCAAATTCCCCTTCCCCAGACGTGCCAGGCAGAGTGGGAGCCTTCCCTCACCATGGTCTGTGCCTCCTGCTCCTCACCAGAGCTGCAACCTGGGCGCGGTCTCTGTGCCCCCGGGAGTTCAAGCCTTTTGACTTGGAGAAACAAAGCTCTCCAAAGCCTAAGCACCAGCTCTGTATTACAGACAAAGCTCAACTGCTCTCACAAAGAGTTGATGTTGGCAAGCACCACTAGGCTAAATGTCAAGTAAACTGAACTTTTAGGGTTCACTCATTATTTGATTGCAAAACCAGGCAAACAAGTAATTGTTAGGCTTTCTAACCCTAAAAACCAAATAAGCCATATCCAAGGGCAAAGTTTCACTAGATGCTAACACCAGCAAGGATGTCAGCTGACTTCTTCCCACCCCAAAATTAATATAATATTTGAAGATGATTATGATGATGAACAGGACACCTTGAAAGGCTTAAGACAGCTTCACAAAAATGAAGGAAGATGGCATCAATGATTTAATTACTTGTGCACCTCCAGTTACACTGACACAACTGATAGTTTGGTTTCATAATCAATAGAAACCACTCTGAATCCGCCCTTTTTCTGAACGGGACAACCTTGCCCTTTCCTCTTCTCCCACATTCCCAACTCCTTCTGCCAACACTAACTATTGTGCAAGAGCAGGACATAGCAACACCAGGGATCTGATCCAGGGGAAAACGAATCCAATAAGAAAGCAAAAGCAACAGTGTGTAGGCATCGGGGCAAGAGAGTAACAGAAATCCATATTTCCATTAGCATAGAGACAGTCCCAGGTCAGCCTAAACCACATTACCCACTGGCTGCCCAGTTTACCCCACTCCCTGGTACTGTTACTTACAAAAAATAACCAGATCTCAAAAAGATGGTCTTAGCGGACTTCAGAGATCTGGATGACAGGCATAAGTCCCAAACACAGCACAGGGAATGGAGGTTGGTGAAAAACCCCAGAGCTGGGGATGGAGCAGCACAGAATCGAGGCAGCCATCAGGCCAGACAGACTGGCTTAGGAGAGTATGCTGAAACTGCATCCTCATTATTCTGTGGTTCTGCAATTACCAAACTTCAAGGCAAACCAAATATGCATATGAATGATGGAGCAGGTAGAGGTGGATCTTTATAAAGAAAGGATTATTAGTGTTTGTGAGTTGTCCATTCACCTCAAGGGGCTATTCCCAAATAAAAAAGAGCAGTCCTTGCCATAGCCTAGAACAAGGGCTTTGAGGAGCTGGAGATGCTTATTCATCTCCGTGGGTGTTCTCGCCCACCCGCTCTTCTCCCCAGGGCTGCGGTCTCGAACAATAGCTCGAGAGGTAAGAGGTGCTCATTCATCTCAGTGGGTGTTCTCACCTACCCTCTCCTTTCCCTGGCCTGCTACCACAAAAGGACTTTCAAGCTTAAGAGATGGATCAAGCATCTCTTTCCTGATGTGTATTTCCACAGTGTTTCTCTGTGATGGACTGTGCAGAAGGCTCTGAACACCTGTCCACACACCCAAGCACAGCACGGCAGTGTCCTTGTGTGAGACTGCAGAAAGACCAAGTCCACTTGTTGAATCTGTTCAACAATGGTCAATGGAAAAACATGCAGGACTTTCTTAATTTAAGGTTGCATCTAAAATGAGGGCTATGGGTACAGACACACACACACGCACAAAATTCTAAGATGAAGTGTGGCATCTGAAGACTGAAACAGAAATAAACCATAATTTAAGAAATATTTTGAGAGTGCCCCTCCTACCCTTTCATTTTACAAAAATAAGAACCACACAGATCAAAATAACTGTTAATCCAGGGAGAACGGCACACAAATTTAAGGCGCAACTATTCACTAATTATCCCAGAAGGTCTATGCACAAACAAGAATGCACTAAACTAGCCGTAACTGTCCATGAGAATACACAGCACTGCCCCGCGTTGTGTCAGAACGCAGAGGTACAGAAAGGACACAGTGAGGCTCTCCAGGTACCCCGATGTGCAGGTGAGCGAAGGCATCCGCTACTTAGGTGTGTCAGGAAATACATCCATGCCCCACGCGAAAGGGAATATGCTCCAAGTAAACAGCCCTGCACACACAGCAGCCCCACGCACGGAGCTGCGGGTGCTGAAGGGAAGGAACAATTCCCGGCCGCTGGCTGGAGAGCAGGAGGGCCCAACGCCATCTGGAGCGGCCAAGGGCCGGCTGAGGGGACAAAGGGGCGGCACAGCTCCCTCCGACTCGGCCGCAGCCGGGGACACCGCGGGCGGGGTGGCCTCGCGTGTCCCCTGTCCCGCGCGGGAGGCACGGGCAGGGCCCGGCCCTCGGCCCCGGCCACGGCCGGGCGGGGACGGCGGGGCAGGCGGCGATGGCGCAGCTCCCCTCGCTCGGCCCCGCAGGACCGAGCACCGCACCCTGGGGCGTAGAGACCG
>VZTR01004666.1:137122-161353 GCA_013400775.1 Chaetops frenatus | reverse complement strand
GGGCGCGCTCCCGAGCGGGGCCGCGCCGCGGAGACGCGCGTGGGGCGGGGCCAGTCAGGCCCCTCCCGCCGCCGGGGTCGGGGCCGCGCCGCCACCGCCATTTTGTGGGGCGGGCGGGAAGAGGTGAGGCGAGTGAGGGGACACGTACATGTCCCGTGGGCTTTAGGCACTGTGCGTGGCCGTGCACATCCCTGGAAGCGGGATAAGTATTACTGCCGCTTGGATAGAGCAGTGTGCTGTCTTCTGTGTCAAAGGTACGCACAGAGTCACAGGCTCACTTAGGTTGGAAAAGACGTCTAGGATCACCGAACCCAGTCATGCCCAGCACCTCGTCAAACAGACCATGGCACTGAGTGCCACATCCAGCCTTTACTCAAACACCTCGAGGGGCGGTGACTCCACCACCTCTCCACCACACGCTGCAATTCATTACGGAATAGTCCAGCTTCAGGGCTATCAGACCGATGTTAGTTCTCTCTCCCTGCTGACTTTGCAGTGGGAACAGCTGCCATTTCCAGTATAGCTCACACGGGTTGGGTCCGGCCATGGAACCATCAGTGTCTTACAGCACCAGTGTGGGACTGCTAGTTATTAAATACTTCACTTTGTTTCATCCACCTGTGTTCTTAAGAGTCCGGTATTGCAGTAGCACTTCATTATAAACACAACTTCATACCTGCAAGTGGGAACAGCAGGTGGGAATTGCAACTTCAACTGTCTCCAAAAAGATCCCATAGAAACACGAATTTTAAGTGCCCAGCACATTTCATCACCATCCAACCTTTTGTCCTCGAGGTCAGTTTAGTGAAACAATATGACAGCCCACTTGCTTGAGGGCTGTGACCAACATATTTTTTAATCCACATTTGTTAATGACTATAACAGATTCCTGCCCTTCATTAGCACCCTTGGCTCACTGACAGATAGCAACACACACCTTCAAAACACAGGGTCTGAATGACCACATTGGTCCTTAAATGACTGACACACAAGAGCTTGAAAAATATTGTGTATTATTCAGATAACGTTTTAGAAAATAAAAGCAAGACCAGGAAACAAGAACCTGCACTTTCACAAATGGTTAATTCTGCTTTAAAAAATATTTTCCTCTCCTGCTGTTGTTTGAAGAGCTGACTGTTGCACTCCAACACTAAGATATTTCATTTCTACAATACTTGGAGCTCTTCAGGCCAAAAATTGCTGTGAAACATCCTGCCAAGATGATGATTTGTATTTTTGCCATTTCTTCCTAATGCATGCAGGAATCCTCACTTGCAATATAAGAAAGCAGCAGGGGAAAGCAGCATTTATTTAGCTTAATTTAGCAAATGATTCAGTTTATTTACAAAGCTCATCTTTCCGCTGTTCAAAAGCCTGTTGGAAATGCCTGTGAAAAATGGTTCAGTTCAATACCTTTTCAGTATTGTTATTTTCAGTATTTTAATCTGGAAGGTGATGAAGGCTAGGCTCAGCCTCCTGATTTCTGCAGAAATTGTGGTCTCAACAGAACACAGAAGTCATCAGACCCTAGAGGAGTGGAAGTGCAATGCGAGGCAGTGAAAGGCTCCATCCCAAGCTGTGAAGCTGGAACCCAAGCTGTTGCTGGCAGAGCAGAGCAAGATTGAAATGTCTGACCTGGAACTGGCAATGGCTCTATGATGGCCAGGTTGGTGTCACTGCCCTGCACCACACTCCAGGCAAATCCACACCAGCTGAGCCAGCTCAAATTGTCATCTGGTAGCAACAGGGCCCAGTCCCCTCCTGTGAACGGCGCTAGTAACAACAGGGATCAAACACTGATAAAGTGCTCTGCCACTGGCTTTTGTCACAGCTTCTGAGGCCTCAAGCATTGCTGTTCCTCCTGTTGTGAATCTGCTTCCTCCTTTTCTTCCTCTAAAGGATTGACTCATTAGCAGTACCAAATGATTACATTAATTATCTGTAAGATAAGCGATGCAACGAAATGCTGCCCCTTCCCACATCTGAACCACAAAGTCCCATTCTCCTCCTCTCTCACTGGAGATCTTGCTGAAGGATCCCCATTTTCAAAGGAGAGGAAGAGCCTCAAAGCACAAGTTCCTTCTGCCAATACAGGAGCTTCTTGCCAGTCCTGGGCTCCAGAGCATGCTGAGCAAATGGAGAATTCAGTACGGGAACTGCCACGACCTCCTGTCTATTTAACTGAATAATTTGAGCTGATGATTTCTACAAATTCAATGCTTCCTTGCTAACTTGCGCAGGCAGAGGAAATGTAGGTTTTAACAAAAATCCTTAATCTTAACTCTCAGTGTAACATTTCCCTTGCTCAGCCATTCATTTCAGAAGAGTTGCCATGGGTATTTATTATTTTGAGAAATGTTTGTGATTATGAACTTCATACTTAGAATGGCCAAAGTATAAAATAACTTAATCATATGCTCACTCCGCTGTAGGTTATTAATTTCTTAGCTCACTAGAACAATTTAGATCTGAGATGTTAATTAATTTACCTCTGCTTATGCTGGTCAGCTTGACAATCTTGTATCTCTCAGTTTGACTAAAGAAAAATATTTAAATCTGTTTCAGATGAAAAGTCTCAGAGAAGAAATGTTTGGGTGGCGATCACTCAGACTAATAAAAACAATTGTTTCCACTGTAGCTAAAACTATGAAAACAAATCTTCCTGCCTAGCAGTGTATAAACATTGTACAAAATGTACATTTTGGGACAGATTTGAGTCCAGCTGGTGCCCCTTTTATTTTTGCATTTTTAGGTTGCTCTCTGCCTCCACTCCCCCATACAGCCAGCCACAGTTAGCTGGAAGCCAGAATTTATTCTGCAAATGCCCAAGCTCTAAGAACACAAACTTGTTTAAGCTGAGACCATATTTGGAAGAGATCTGGGTCAAGGAAAATAATCAAAGGAAAGTACATTCCTGGAGCATCACGTGAGGAGACCAGAGCCCGCGCACAGGGCCCGGCACTAACGCTCAGGGAGGACTCTCAGTACCTCCCTGCCACCATGTTCACCCTGAGAACCACCTCAGCCAACGGAGGCAAAGCCAGGCCCCTGTAAGTGAGGTGTTCAGCTGCACACCAGCGATAGTATCATGTCCATGGCAGAAAGTCAAAAACTAATCCAGGCCACAGGTACCTGTCTGTAACCCTGCCACTACTTTGGCTAAGTAACTGTCATTTCCTACAACTGTAAACATGCCTGAAGGACTTAAATACCAAACTATTCTCTCACTCCCTGAAATTCCAGCATTCTTTTTCTTATTTTAGGAAGACCCCCAAATCCATCCTTTGGTATTCATTCTATATTCGGCTGTCACAATTGCAGAATTTCAGGAAAACTTTGCTTAACAAAAATTTTGTTTTTCTTCCACTTGGAAGACTTCAGTATGAAAAGCCCCTACAGATGGTACTTTGAGCCTCTGAATATTTTATTTCATTAGCAGCCAAATGCACATTAACTAAATTGCACTGCTTTAATTGTACAAGTAAAATCTCAAGCAGCCAGTGCAGGGAACAGCTACAGAACATGCTGGCTGTGATCTACACTCATTGTCTGGGTTACAACTTTTATAGCATAAAGTCAGCATGCAAAACAGGCCTTGAGCTGCCTGTTTTAAACAAAAGGTGGCAACCATGTACCAGATAGCTGAGGGAGTATAACATTCTGAACTCTGATAGCACACATTTTTTATCTTCTGTGAATTCCTCCCCCCACCAAAACACTGAATTTAGTCTTTCATGTTTTACTGGCTAGGGCATTAATCTTTCACAGTGGTGGTGGTGGGGTTTATTGCTGTTTGACTCCCTGGTGGGCCACTTGCAGGGAGAATGAAGGAGCTGGGCTGGGAGCAGGGGTGTCCTTGCTCTGCCTCCCCTCCCTGGTGTGGGCCTGCTGCACGAGGACACCACCACATTACTGTAACATGCAGGAAAAAGCTTATTCATCATCCAGTGCCAAATACTTGCATCACTTATCCACCCAAAACATCAACGTTCACTCAAGTACTGAAGGCATAAAGGCAACCTTGAAAGCTGGTAGCATTATGACCTGGGCAGGTAATAGAACAAGCTCTGCTTATGGGTATTTTATAACAAACACACACAAACAAACAACAAAAAAACCCCCACCAGCATCCTTGTGCTCTTCCCACAACTGGCAACACGAATCCGACCAGGGCTGGAAAGCAGCCAAGTCATGATGTTTATAAAGATCTTGTCTATATCCATGGAAACACTTGGGAAGAACTAAATATAGCAATTTTCATTATTAAATTGTATCTTCTCGTAACTTTTATTCTCATCTTGTTTCCAGTGTTTTTTCCCTGTGTATTTGTTAATTTGAGAGCTTCTTTTCCACTGGCTTTTATGCATTTTTCTCCTGTTTTCATGTATGCAAAAACCTTCACTGTGACTTTCTTAATGGAGTCTGGCCTGTGTTGCATTGCATTTCCAGCACAAAAGCAAAAGTACAAGCTGCTGTTCACATCACCCTACTCCAAACAGTGTGAGGTTAGCTGTCATAGGAAAAAACACAGAAGCAGTGCAAATGCAGAAAACAGAGGAGCTATTCAGAAAGACAGTTTCTGTAAAATATACATTGAAATTGCTTTTATTTTTGCTGGAATTAAAAAAAAACCCCATAAGAATATTGACATTGCATTTAAAATCCCCAGGAAGTTAAAGATTATACATTTTTGCATCTCTGAAAACCAATAGAAGAGTCTCCATCATGCTTTTTTTTAGGAGATATCAATGTATGAACATTTTGAACCAAGATTTTTAAAGATGTGTCAGGCTGTCCAAACTCCACTGTGCTCTTCATTGAATACACAAAATGTGTCACTCTTCTGGGAAGGGACACTGTCCAAAATTAGACAATTCAACAAAGAATTTCTAGGACAGACATCAAACCCCAGTTCTTAAGGGAAAGAAAACTGATGTATTTAAATGTATTCACAGAGCTTTAGTTTGGGATTTCTGTTTTAAGTTTTGAGAATTGTTACTGTGTGTGCTGCTTCTCTCTGTTCTACTCCATGTATTAATACTGGCAAGTACTACACTAGGGATGTTCTTATCCTAAAAGTAGACTGCTAAGCTGGTAGAATCAGTTCGTTGCTTCCTCCCTGTACTGCAAGTAAGGGAACTGACAGGGTAACAGACAGTTGTATGCAAACACAAAGAGTCACTTAAATTACCTGAAGTTTGGAAAGAAAAGTTGTGAATTTATACAGCCATGATGCAGATTGTATGATTTGTCTTCACCAGGGTTAAAGCAGTATATACACAGCTGGTTTAAAATGACACATTTCTTCTCAATGTGTCAGGTAAGAAAAGCTTTCCATGAAAGTCCTTTCAAAAGTCATCATCTTGAAAGTCTTGCAACTGCTAGAATGAGACAATTCAAATTGCTACTGCTTTGGCTCCAGACAAGCAGACAGGAGTTAAACGCTTAGGAGTAGAGTCCATCATGAATCCTAAGGGTTATGGGGATGAGACCTCAAAAACATTGGTCTTGCCTGTCCCAGTAGCTTATTGACTGCAATGATAGTAGTTGTGGAATTCACTCATAAATATCACTATACATTTTTACTTAAAGCCATGTCCTAACAGTAATAAAGATGACAATCCTGGGGGAATAATCACATTAAATGTATATATAAGAACACTATAAAAGAGTGACAAAGTTGTATTTCATTACAAAAGAGGTTTCTCTTTTTTTTTCAGCTAATTCCTTTTTAAACTAAAACAGGCTTTCATTCTTATGTCACCAAATGAGGAAAAAAACCCCAAATCCTAAAATTCTGATGTTTAGAAAAAAACAGGAAAACTATTATCATACTACAAAACATTTCACTTTACAACAACCCCAAAGACTTATCTATTATCTGGATGATAAAGAAAAATCAGGACACAAGAAGGATAAAATCTTAAAACGAGACCTCGAGTATTTTTGGATAAAATTCTCTACTCTGATCAATGCAAGACTCTCTGACCTTAGGGGGACATTTGTACAGGAACAAATGTGTGTGGAACCAGCCAGAGAGATGCCATGGATCAGGAGAAAAATCCTGCCTTTATTTTGGTGTTTTATGATTTTTCCAGTATAAATTGATGTGTGAACCATCTCAACAATATGAAGCAAGTACATTCTAACAATTTCCAAGACAAATCCCAACACTTTCATTTACTTAACAGCATACTGTTTGTCAAAAGAATTAAAATCTGTTTATTTCATATCCTTTATGATGGAAAGTATATAAACTGCACTTTTAAATTAAATCATGTTCCACCAAAACTGGTCTGCTTTAAGACTGATAACTTTAGTGGAGAGAATTAAGATGCTTCAGCAAGTATCAATTTTCTGTTAAAAAATGTCCGCAAGACAAAATAAAAAAATTTTTAAATTTACAAGAAGCAGTGTAAACAGCAAAAATAACAGAAGCCACAAAGTTTCACGCACCAGCTGCTGGCAGACAGATAACTCCAAATGCTCATAAAACTTTGTATCTTCCTTTGTTGGTTGGTTGGTAAGAATTTTGCTGCAAAATAAGCAAGAGGATAATCACAGTTAAAAGGAAAGATGGATAAATGAATTACAATAAAACCCCACTAGGTTATTAGCTAGGTATGTTGTAAAGCTACAGCAAACCAGATCTCTCAACACATATAAAATATCAAAATGAGGGGAGTAATTCTCCTCTCCCCTGCCTGATGGTGTTGAAATTAGGAAATTTATTGGGACCCAATTCTTTGAGGGGTCTTCATTCAAAAAGCTCTGTCAATGTGTTATCTCCATCTGCTGGCTGATAGCAGCCGTGTTCTGCCTGATAAACCAGTATCATGGATTTTTAGGCTGTTCAATAAAACAGTGTTTTTGAGATCTATAGGTCCCAGTCCCTGATATTAATAAAACCTTTTGCCAGTGTCAACCTTTGCAGAAGTCAATCTCATAAAGCATACATTAAGGCACTTTCCCTCTGTATTCTGGATATTGCACTCACCAATCTGATGAGCTCCTCTTTTATAAGTCGTGTGATTTCTGCCTTTGCTTTCTGTACAGCCAGTTCATTGGCACCTGAAGATAAAAATATGTATTATACCCTTAAATACTTTCTGTATATGAAGCCTACAGAATAAATGCTGCTGGCTACTTTCAGAAGCATAGTAAAACTTGCTGAATATCCTCAGCTATTTGGTGAAGAACACTCTATTCCACAGAATGCCAAAGCTTGACTGTGTTCTTTTTTAAGGAATATACTCCAAACAGTCATAAATGATATTGTTCAGAAATACGTAGGATTATATGTTTCTTGAGAAATACTCAGCCATCATGACATTTGCAAAGTTTTTGTTGTAGTAGTTGATGCAATTTCTTATCCCTTTAACAGCCTAAAGAGAATTCTATTTTTTTCCTTACTTCACACTGGCACAGACATCTTTGTGCTTATTCTTTTTCCTCTGTTCTTTTCCTCTCCTCCAAACTGATTTTATATGTTAGCTGCTGTTCTGTGGCAGTGGAGGAGAAGCCTCTCTGTGATCCCCATGGATCATTTGACAAAGTGTATTAAGATAAAAAAGTGTTTTTCAGTAATAGCAAAGTAACTGCAGTGAGTCTAAAACTCAAGTGTCCAAACACTGACTACAGAAATTCCATGTCCAATTACAAAACTAGATTCATAGCTTTAACAGAAACATTTATAAAAAGAATACATACTTTCTATAGCTAAATAAATCTTTCGTTCTCCTTCCTTGGGTTCTTTGCCTGGAGGGAAGTAAGTTCCCCTGATTGTAATGGCAGCTTCAGAATATTCACTGATTCTCTGCAGTGCTTCTTTAGAGGTAACTTTCCATCTGGCAGTCTGCAAGGTGAAGGACATGGGAGGATCAACAAGGAGAAAGGCACCACACAAAATGGCAATCCATTAGTACTGCCAACGTGGGCAGAACCTCAAGGGTAAATACAAGGAATTTGTACTTGATACTGTGAAATATAAATCCTCAAAATAACAGATGAGGTAGATCAGAGCAGCAATATTCTGAATGGCAGAAACACTCAGGTACTAAAAAAAGGGCAAAGAGCTGTATCAGTCATGGCAGTAAAGCCTTTGCAAAAAACACCAGACACTGTCAGAGATTTGGGTATTAGAGAAGTGGGTTGAGGGTGAAGAAATTTTTGTCTGATAATGAATATTTGTTTTTCTGATACTCTCTGGAGTAAGTCCAAAGCATTGCATTTATATAACCTGAGAAGTAATCATGGATAATGTAGTAATTTGATCAGAAACAGAAACATAATATTTTATTAGTGTAAGAATGAAGAGATGTTTTGTTAAATAATGGTCATTTAAACTTGGTAATAGCAAAATAGTAACTTGCCTGTGGGAAGTCATTGATCTCCAATTCTTCTTCATATCTCTTAAAGGATTCATTCTGTCCTCCATCCTGTTTCTCTTCCTCCTGCTTCTCTATGGGTACGTAATTAAGCTTGGCATTGATTTTTTCAGCCAGTTGCTCTGCAATAGTCTTGGCAGACACAGTAGGAGCTTGAATTGTGCCTCCTCTCAGGATGGCATTTGTAGCCTGCTGCATCACATCCTGTAAAAGCACAGGTCCATATTGAGAACAAGGTAGCCAAAAAAAAGTCCTATATAAACCAGTTTCATTAAAGCTCTCCATGTAATGTAATTGTCTGCATAACTAATACACTCTCCAGACTCCTGCTCTTCCTTCCTTCCTCTCAACAATTCCCTTCACACCTGCAAAGAAAAGATCTTACTGGTCTTTTTGTATTTTCAGCTTAAAATATCTTTGGACATTCCAGAACAATTAACCTCAATCTAAACATGGCACATCACATGTACATCTCATGCTTTAGCAGAGAAAGATATTCTGTAACTCTGCCAAAGCTGACAAAACTAATTGTATAATGTTATCAGTAATGAATTGTAACTCTTCACCATGGCAGACAAAGCCTTTACAGTTCTGTAATAAGTCTTATACACATATCAGCTCACTCACAAACCCTATATAAGCAAGTAAACCCAGCCCAAATGAGATAAACAATGCAGTCCGTATGTTTCTAGTGTGCAGAAACACTAAATCAAATGGCAGCCACAGAACAAAGAACTGAACAACCTTTATTAAAAAAGAGTAAAATTGGTCTGTAGAGAGCCTGACCTTAAAGTGGAAGGGGACCATGACTTGTGCTTCTGCTCCAAGATTCTTCTGGGCATTGATTCTCAAAGCCAATCTTTTAGCAATTTCCAATTTTTCTGCATTCCCAGCTGATGGTGTAGGAGCATTTGATGTTCCTGGTGCTGCCATGTCTTTTACTCTTTTCTTTGAATTGAACATGCTTTCAATTTGTTCATCAATCTAAATAAAATAACAATTATATGATCACTGTGTTTACCACTATATAATCTTATCACAATAAAGAAAGAAACACTAAGGGGCATTTAGTTTATATGTTTTCAAAGAAATTAATCTTGTATAAATGGTAGAAAGCTGCCCAAAACTACAGCTTTCATCAGTAAAAAGTCTGAACACAGTGTTTAATTGCAATATCACAAAAAGGGATCTATCCAACATTAAGAAAGGAATCTAGTAAGATTAAGAAATAGAAAATGCTATTATGAATGTCTTTAAAACACTTCAAATAAAAGTATGTTCACAATTGAGGACAATCATTCTATTTCACTTACAGAAGATTAATATCACAAATAATTTATGTGACATCTACATAACTACACACATAAAATGTAAAATACCAGTAAGTCAGAAAGAGACACTGAAGATCTTCCTAGATCTTGATCTCCATAGCTATATCTCTACATTTGAAGAATACATACAGTCAGTAACAAAGGCCCCAGAGTAACAGAAATCCATGCTATCTGCAATGTGTTATGTAACCTACTGGGGAAGAAAATCAAATGTATTGAGAAAATCCATAAGCAACCTAAATCCTGTTTCCAAGTGCTTACATCAACAGCTGTATCTTCGTCATCTGAATCTTGCAAGCCAAGAGCTGCTTTTTGTAGCTTCTTTCTTTCGTTAGCCAAAGCCTGTTCTGTTTCATCAAATTTAAAACCTTTGCCAGAGAATCCACTGCTTTTTTTAATCAACTTTCCCTCCTGAAAACAAAAACATGTATTATCATACTTAAGAGTTTCAAATCCTAGTTCTGATAGTCATAAAATAACTGTAAGATTATACAAATAATTTTGAAGTTCTTTAAAAAGCAAATCCTAGCACATTCATAAAGCTCTCCAGATTTAAAAGCTGCATTTCACAATGAAATGTAATAAAAAAACCCTATGTTAATTAAGCAAAACCAATACCCTATTGGGATTTTCTGTAAGTATACATTTTAAATGCTTTTCAAATGCAGTAAAAAAAACCCCTCCATTATTTTGTATCAGAAAAACTCCAAAGTCACTCTTCTCAGCATGAGCGAGATCCTTTGATAGTAAGAGCTCCAGAAATAATCATTCAAATTCTGTGGAAGGACTTAATTATCCTGTATGTGAATTTTGTTAAAAGCCAAAGTGCCCCTTACACCTTATTACATACCATACTTAAATGACATTCAAGATCCCAATCTTGAGGTCACTGACACACTCAGCTAAGCACACACGTGTCTGCAGTGAGGTGACCCATGTGTGTACACTGGACAACTGGACACATGTGCATACACAGGCATTAAACCTGGACCAAGCCTCCCACAGAATAAAGCATTACTTACAGCCTTCTGTTGGTCTTTGAAGTCAGCCCAGAGCTTCTCCAAATCAGTAGGAATTGGATTCCCAGACAATTCCAAAGCCTTAATGATATCACCAGCATAACGTGCCTGATCCTCAGTAATGAATGTATATGCATACCCCTGGTCAAAATTATTTAAGAGACAATTAGTTAAAAGCTCTAAAGACACTCTATCTCTAAATTTATTGAAGCACCCTTGCACAGATGCTGATTCCTGGTCCATGAAAGTAACCACGATAGTCATGCAATAATTCTTTTTTAGTGGAAGTGTAGAATGAATAATGTGATTTCCCAGGAAGCTGATACAGAGGTAATCATCCAAAGATGGTGAACACTGAAATATTTTCATCCAACCAAAGTTGTCATGGTTAAAAGTTTGAAACATTAAAATCTAATCAATTTAGTAGGGCACATTTCCAACAGTGAAAAACACCCAAACTTTCAGCGACAAATGGGATTTAAGAGAACACTCATACATCGGAAGAACACTAAGTTCCAAATTTCAGATTACTAAAATTCAGAATATATTAAAAACATTCTTCCCACCAACACCACAAACTAGTCCCTCAGTAACTATCCCTTGGAACAACTTCATCAAGCAATAAAGAAGGGGAAAATGTCAGTACTAACCAAACCAGACAAGTGAGTGTACGTACTTTATTGCCAGCTCGCCCAGTGCGGCCCGCTCGGTGCACATAGTCCTCGTAATGGTTGGGACAGCTGTAATTGACCACCAGCATCAGCTGCTTCACATCCAAGCCCCTCGCTGCTACAGATGTGGCCACCAGAAGTTTGCAGGTTCCATTCTTGAAGTCATTAATGATGCTGTCCCTGTCATATTGATCAATACCTGCAAGACAAATCAGTTAATTATAAAGTTCTGCTTTAAGCCATGAGAATTAGGTACATGGGTCAAAACACCCTCCAACTTCAAACAACCAAAATCACAAGCAAATAAAACTTCAATACATTTCCACTTTTAAAAGCAAAATATACATTAGCCAAAATAACCTCAATTATTTAGAAAAACTTTTAATTTTTCAGCTATCAAAAGATATATATTCCCCATATCAAGACCCTCAAAATGTTTTTTTTAAGTATTATTTTCTATTTTCTACTTCAGCTGAGACCTCATCTGGAGGCTTTGTTCTATAAAGGCAACAGAAATCTCAGAAGAACAAGAATATTTTTCCCTCTTCCATTGCTGCATTCCTGCTGAACATTGATTTTGTACTTACTGGTTTTATATAAAATGCTCTAAAAAATATAAGTTTTAAAATACACTGGAATGGCCAGTGTCTACTGTAAAGAGGTTTTTCTCATCTTGCTACTTCCATTATATTACTACTTGATAGAAGAAAAGTAAAGTGACAGCTGCTGTTACTGTGGAATTTCAAACAAAAAATCCTGTGATCATCCCCAATAGCACTCACTAGTCTACAATAACAAGTAGCTAGCAATATTCCCTGAGAGGTGTTAGCTCTCAGTAACAGTCTTCTTGCACAGACACAAGATTTAGCATCTGATGACACCTCACAGGTAACAACGAAGAGTAATTGCACAAAACTATCATGTCTATTTCAAACTAAGAGACAATTATCCTCCTCAATTACAAAGCAAAACCTGCTTATGAAGAAATAATAATTGGAACTATACAGGAACTGATTTTTAACTACTGGATACCAACATCCTAGTTGGGAGTAGTTAATATAAATCCTTAAATTTGCAGATTACCTCCATGAAGAGACAAGCAAGGATAAGAGGCCCTCATTAAATCTTTCAACAACCCATCAGCGTGTTCTTGCTTATCTACAAATATGATAACGGATCCTTTCTCCTGATAGTGTCCCAGTAGCTCCAGTAACTTCAGAAACTTGTTCTCCTCTTCTATGACAATCTGGAAAAAGACATACAAAAGCAAAGTAGAAAAGAGTATAATTTGTATCTTGAGTCATTAAACAAATTCAGAATGTATAAAAGTAAAAATCAGGAACAGGAGATGACTTTTTCAGGCTATTCCCACAGCTAGTGGTAAAACTGCTGTTCAGCTTAGTGCTACAAACCAATTTTAAAAATCACACTGTATTTGCAGATTAGGGTGTTGATTTATTCTAAGTTCATTTTTAATAAGGCCACTAAACTTCTAAAAATAAAAGGTCTGTGGGTATATTGGTTCATATTCAACATTGCTGGGAACAATCTTTTGCAAGCAAATGAGACGATAATCAAGACAGATGTGTGATACTCACCACGTGTTGCTCCACATCAGAACAGACAACACTTCTGCCTCCAACCTGCACTTCTATAGGTTTACTGAGGATCCTGCGAGCCAGGGCCTCCATAGCTCTGGGAAAAGTAGCAGAGAACATGACAGTCTGACGGTCAGGCCTGACGTTGTCTACAATGCGCATAACCTGTGGTGAGAGAACGTTCCCTGTAAATATCCAAGCGCTGTAACTCAATTTCACACTCATACAAAGCTGTCACCTTTGAAATCAGGTGGTATCTGCACCTCACAGAATACAAAACATTTTTTACAGGTTTCCTCTTGGCACCAATCTGCTGGCATTGGAAGACAGGCAAAACTTGCTGGATTCAAAAGGAAGTTGCATGGCAATATGCAATCTGGAAGCAGCTCAGCAAAATACCTAGGAAATGCAGCAGAAACCCTACAGCTCAAGAGACAAATAAAAGGAATTTTCCTAGTTTTGGAGAACAGTATAGCCCATGACAACTGAAAGAGCCCTGGATGTCCAAGGCTCTCAGCAAGTAATTAGTCAGCAGCATTTCCAACATTTTGTTTCTGTCTCTTGCCAAGATACACAGAAGACTTTATAAACAGACTAACACAACACCCGTATCAAGGGATTACACAGGGATACAACATGGCCATAAGAATTCAAAATGGGTGTGTAAAACAGCCTGTGTATTAGAGAAAAATCTAAGCTATATAGGAATTTATTGAAAGCAAAACATAGAATGGTTTAGGCTGAAAGGGACCTTAAAGATCATCCAGTTCCAACCCCTTGCCATGGGTGTACCTTCCATTAGATGTGAGGATGTGATGTTATAATAATGTGATAATTAGATATGAGAGTAATAGAAATATTAGAATCAGCTTAAACTGCTGTCCATATGCAGCACATCCTTTTGAACACCCCCTGGCAGTGTAGTAATAATGTAGCATTGCAAAATCCTTGCTGTGAAAAACAGCATCTTTGGGCACCATCCCTCATGTCATGAATTACCTGAGGCTCAAACCCCATGTCAAACATTCTGTCAGCTTCATCAAGTACAACATACGTGACTCTACGGAGGTTTGTTACCCGACCTGTGAAAGGAGAGGAAAAAACACATGGGAAACAAAATCAAATGGAAATCTAGTTTCCCTTAGGAATACTTTTTAAAAATGTTATATATCTCACTATCTTCTAACAAAGACATTAATAATTTTTTTAAAAAATTCACTAAATGTGAATTTTAATGTTCACATTTTAATCACACATACATTCTAAGAAATGTGTAAGTATGCACCAGGCCCTTTTAGTTTGTCAAACTCTTCTCTTGCATACCATCATAGGGCCAGAAGAACCTGTAAAATTCAGAAAACTGCCCTCGCCAAAACACATCATAAAACTAAGACTGAGCTGAAGCAAGGAGCCACATCAGCCAGTATCTGACAGCGGCACCTAGAAAAGAACATATTAGAGATTACAGCGCATGTGTGGAAGGCAAAGCCCAGTGCTAACTGCTGCAGCCTCAGAAAATTCCTTTATACACCATCTGCAATGCTTCCTTGGAGCTAAGAATAACTATTTGAGGATAACCATACTAGTTCTAGATCACTGCTAATAATAGGCATAAAACAGAGTAAGCAGTCTTTTCAAAACAACTATATAAAGATTAAAACCTACCCAGTAACACTACTGAATTTAAAAGCAAGAACCACCCCAAACTCTGGGACAGGTTGAAATAAAATAAGCAAGTTGTGTTTCTGTGAACATTTTGAAATTATCATGGACAGGATAACTAGCACCCTTCCCAAACAAACAGCGAAGAGATTCCCTTTCATGAGAAGGATTTAACTCAAGGATTTTAGAATCATACTCTCAAACAATATAAACACATTCAGTTCCACACAACTGTGGAGTGACACTGCCAAATGCTCTCAGAATGGAAAATATTTGTCACATTTTCTACAACTATCACTCAGACTTGTGCCTATCAAACTACAGAAGAATTTGGTCCTGTCAGCTTCAGCAAATTGTAGCTGAATCCTCAAATTATTTAAGACATTACGCGCTGCATTTTTTAAGATATGGAATTCATACTTAAGGAACAAAGCAAGTATTTCTTAAAATCTATGTATCTATTTAACATCTTAACACTTTCATCCCCAAATAATAACTTTGTAAAATTACTTGGGAACAGCATTAATGTACCTACCTTTGACGATTTAAGTCTTGGAAGCCCAGTTCTATATGTCTTGAAGGTACTTTTTTCACAGAAGTTAAATAATGTCAACAGTTTAGTAGAGGTTTTGATGTGGAATAATTTAATAATAAAACTTTATCTAATAAGCATGCAATGGTTACACTAGGACAAAACCTCTTAAAGCTGCAGTGGCTCAGTTTAATCAATCTGAATATCTGATATAAGGTCAGTTCTTTTACTTCTGAGCAGGTATTTAGGGAGGGCTTCTTTGTTTTTTAAAGCCAAGAGATAAAGGCAGAGTCAGATGCTCTTGTAAAGTGGGGAACTGTGGAGCTACTCTAACACAAATAATGGATCAACTGGCAGACAAAATAAGCAACTGTTACATAATCTTTATCTAAATGACTCGAAGTTAAAAAATTTGGACCAGCACATTTCAAGTTTAGCAATGATAAACATTCTCAAAAACTCTTCAAGAATGTAGTATTTCCTGTCCTCCCAAAAAAGTCAAACCAACATATGCTTAAACCTATTATTAGTGCTATATATTCTCAATAGCTAGATAGTGCAGCCTGAAGAGATATAAGAAAATTCCATAAGACCATTTATCAAAATACATGATCTTTTGAATTTGTTAGAATTACACAACAAATGTAAAAAAATTCTCTAAAGGAAAAGGTTTTCTACTCACCATTGTTAGCTGCTAACATGTCAATCATACGTCCAGGTGTGCAAACAATAATTTCAGCACCTCTTTTGAGTTCAGCTATCTGATTTCAAAGCACAATAAACAACCTGTTAGTTTTTGCTTTGTGATTTCAGTTTTTTTTAAACATGCATCACCTTGCAAAAAAGAAAACCATCTACATTGTAATACAGCTGTTCTACTAATGTGAATTATGTAAAGATTTTAATTAGCAATTTCTTTAGGTCTTTGAAAACTTTGCTTCCAAAAAGAGTAAACCCTGATAGCCTGAGTTACCACCATCTGAAGTAGTTTTAATGGGGATATGACTTCAATACTGTTAAGAGCTTGTAAGAAATGTCAGTATTACATCAGGGACAAATGATAGTAGACACAACATGTTCCACCACAGATTATCATTCCTGTTGTTTCCATAAATGGGTGGGGTGGAGGTGTGGAAACCCTTGAAATGAATCTCTGAGTTACTTCAAGATGCAATATTTGATAATGCAATAAAACAAAGTTATCATTTTCTGGCTTTTGTTATCTTAGGGGGAACTCTCAGAAAAATACAGCTTCTTAGTAACTTTCAAACTATTATATTCCACTAATAATTCAATTTTAATTTAATGCTCAGTACATACATAAAGAGAAACAGTCTGAAACTTCTAAGGATCATATCTGAGACTTTCCAAGATCAGTATGTTTAAGACTAAGTTACATGCAAAGCTTTTTGCATTACTGTCATTCCCATAGAGAAAATCCATAATGAAGACTGCAAATGTACTGGATTAATGGAAAAGAAAAAGCAATTAATTTTGCTGCAAAAGTAACATTGACTAATAAAGTCCAAGCATGCTTTGATAAGGCAGCCATGTGTTTTGCAAACCTGTTCACTGATTCCTGTTCCTCCATAAACACATACAACTCGAAGCCCAAGGGTCTTTGAGAATTTCTTGCACTCCTTGGTAATCTGCAAAGCCAACTCACGTGTAGGTGTCATAATGACAGCTGAAAAGGAGAACATTTTCATCATATATTGCAATATAAGAGATGTTGTAATTTACACAATAGAAATTATTCTTTTGTAATGATGTTTACAGCAATGTACTTCCTATTTTTAATGTAATTTCAAGGAAAAGATAATTGACACATTATGAGGAAGGAGTGGAAATCTGGTCCAAGTGTAAAAATAAAAGAAGTAAGTCTCCCAGATACGTGGCCATGGGAGTACTACTGAAATAACATGAGATAGCACCGTGATCACAAAACATTAAAGAGCATGGTGATCATTAACTAAAAAAAAAGCCAGTTATCAATGGGGCATGAGTAAGCACTTCTCCCTATAGCCAAGAGAACTAAAATCCCATCTAAAGCATATACTTGAGGCTATATTTATTTAAACAGTAATTTTGAAAATAAAATCTTTTTACCTATGGGACCTTCTCCTTCTTCTAATGCTCTCTGATCCATAATGTGTCTGAACATGGGCAACAGAAATGCAATAGTTTTTCCACTTCCTGTTTTAGCAATGCCAATCAAATCCCGTCCGTTCATAATTGCTGGGATGGCCTGGGTTTGAATCGGAGTGGGCTTTTCATAGCCATGTCTTACAGAAGGAAAAAAAATATTTTAAGAACAAAATAGAATTTGACAGATGTGAATCATGAAGTTATGCTAGAATTTTTTTGCATATTCATATTTACATACACATATCAGTGCCGTTCAAAAAAATACAGATCAAAATGAGCAGCCGAAGCACGATACAAATGGCAGAGAATAGTTAATAACAATAATTCAACACTGATAAACACTCTGATGACTATATATGTAACATTTACAGACATGGACATGTGGCATTATGCAGCAAAGTAAAAGGTCCTTCTCATGGACAGAGGACAGAACAGAGGACAGACAGCAAACAAAATCAAGAAAGATACAGTTCATAAAGTGCTTGCTTACTTTTTGAGGGCAGTGAGAATCTTCATTGAAATACCACATTGTACCCAGGTTTTTATTGGTTTGGGACAGCCTTTTCCCTTGACTGTAATTCCCTCCAGCTCCAGCCTGTACACATTTACCTCTGAAATAGAGTTTACATTATAACACATTCAAACTTGACACTTCTCTACTACCCTGATCAAAAAGTTCTTGCTTTGTCCCTTAACATGAAACACTAATTTTATCACTACCAGAAAAACAGCTTTTTGCTTGTTACACATAAACACAGGAGTTAGGTTGAAAGGACTCAGGTTAATTTTCCAATCAAAGCCTCATATATAATTATAATAAGTTATCAACAATAGTGATGGATCTGATTTAACGCTTTTCTATAGCAAGTTGCTCTAAATGCTTTTTATATTCCAAAAGCTTTTGCTCTTCCTTAGCACACTGAAATCCACCATTCTTTTCCTTAATAGTACCCAAGGTGTTCTGGTTGCATTTGTCTTTACCTTCTTGAGTCATTTTAGCTAGTTCTGGTACTTCAACATAGAAGTTTTTCCTGAAAGGTTCATATTCTATCTTTCCATGATCCACTGGTTCTAGCAGCTTTCTCTGCTTGGTCTGATAGCCAGTCAGGGCAGTCTGAAGATCAACTTCCTCCTCTTCTGAGGAATACTGTAAAAAATCACAATTTGTGTGTACATTAAGATTAATGAATTATGAAGGTGTTTGTTTTTTTCATTTATAGTGAAACTATTCAGAAATAACAGGTAGCTTTTATTGTATTAGACACGAAACTGAAGACCTGCTCTCAACTTAGTGTCCCAGTTGTTCCTTCCCCTAATTCTTTCATGTTTCCCCCAAACCTTAACTCTCATCGTGTTTTGCGTCACTTTCATGACTTTATCAATGCCAACTGTCAGCCCTGTCATTCAGAAATAGTCACTGCCATACAAAATAAACAGTAAGAGGAAAATAAGAGAGAGCAGCCAGCCAGCAGATTGGTGTCACACTGCAGCCACAGCTCTGACAGATGTCCCCACCTCGTCTTTGAAGGAGCAGCCACTAACGCTGGAACTGCAGCCAGAGCATGGCCTGAAGTGGCCAAGCTCCAGGGCAGGGTATTGAGTCTGTGACTGAGCCAAGGCTGTCCCTCCACAGCCTCCCAAGCAGCAAATACCCACACCCTTCACAGCTCTTCAGGCCAAACGCCACACAACCACAGGAAGCAAGAACAGGCACTCTGCCTTTCCCAAGAAGAAATACAAAACATTTCCATTACCTCCATTGCATCTTGGTCATTCTCCATGAGCTCCCCTTTCTTCTTTTCTGACTCAGCAGCTGCCTTTTTGGTTGTCACCACGGTTACCACCTTGGTAACAGTTGGTCCAGTTTTCTATAAAAAAGTTTAAAAAATTAATCCACTACTGTATAAAACAAAACCCATCCTGTAAAAAACATACTGAATGTTTGTACTTCTGGATACATAATGCTGAGCATTTTTATTTCCCACTTCCCTCAGTGAAATTTTATCAGAATAATGCTTGATAAAACAGTTTCATAAAAACACCAGGAAATTAAAGTTAAAGCAAACATGCATTAAGTGTGTCTAACTTCTTGCTTTTTTGCACTTTCCCCATTTTCTCCCAAGCCATTTTCCTATTAAAACACAAAGTTGTCTTTGTCTTTTAAAAGTAAGAAATCTTTAACAAGTGATTTTACCTTTTCACTCCCACCTCCACCTTTCACACTTCTCATATTGAACTTCTTGACCTCTTCTTTTACTTCTTCCATATAAGCATCTAAAGGATCTAACTCCTCATCTTCAACCTCATTGCCTTCTTTTTCTCCTTCTGCAGTTTCCTCTTCATCATCTAGTAAGAGCAAAAAATATGGGAATAAAAGACAGGGAAAGACAGAAGTCCTTACATGTGTCAAATTATTGTCTACCCAAATAATTACAGCCTAGTGTTACATAATTTTATCCCGTACAATTCTCTCCAGTTGGTTTACTAAAAATGTATCTGAAATTATTTTACACCATGACCAGATTTAGGCTTTGTTATTTTACAGTTCACATTTTGAAGAGTAATTAGATGCTTTAAGATATTGTAATAAAAATATTACTAGGAACAAAAGTATTCTGTTATATATAAAGATGTTAAATACCATCATCATCTTCTAAACTCCATTTTTTCCCCTGTTTCATCTCTTCAATTTCTTTTTTTAGCTCTCCTATGTTTTCCATTGCCTTCTTGCGTTGTTCTTCCCTCCATTTCTCCACTCTTTCTTTTCGTTTTCTCATTTCTTCTTCTAGTTTGTTCTGATCAAAATTCTATGATAAAAACCAACCAAAAAGTGAAAATTAATGGCTTCTGGCTTTAGCCTTTGCTTCTTTAAACAAATGTAACCATTGAATGAGCATGCTGTAGAAGACTGGAAATTCACAAACTTCCTGGTTTAAGTTCTTTATCTTTTAAATTTAAGTTAAAACTCTCTACCTCAGTGGCTACAGCATTTGTGGTAGCATCTTTATCCTTCTCTTCCTCTTTGTCATCTTTCTTCTTTTCTTTGGAAACTTCCACACCTTCTGTCTTTTCTTTAGATCTTGATCTGAAAGGTAAGAACAATGGTTTCTAAGAAAACATGACAGCTTTTCTCAGGGGGAGGATGCATATATGCTGGACAAAACCAGAACTATAATCATCCTGTTATGTTTTTGAACACATCACAAAACACACTGCTTCCCAGACAATCCTTCCATGCAATGGAATTATTTCCTCTCACTACCAGTAATGTAGACTCTAACCCAATCCACCAATTCACATGCTATTCTCATTTCTTTGCAGACTTCATTTTCAGAGTTCTTACCATCGACACTCTGGTTGTTCAGCGCTTTATTTTACACCTCCTTGAAGTCAGTATTTAGAAAAGAGATAGAACAAATTCTCTGGTTTTGGAATTTACAGAGAAAGGTAAAGTGATCTAGCATCTTGCCATGGAAATGTGAGTGTCCCCCTAAACACATTGTCCTGGCTGACAGACAAAAGCCCTTCTCCCTGGGAAAAGCTACTTATGTAATGCAAGTATAACAGGTAGACTTGCACTGAATACGAAACCCATTTATCACAGGTTTTATTATCCTTGCTTCCAATTTAAAAGAAAAGAATGCATCTAATCCAAATTTGTGCTAGCTTATGACCATAAATATAAAATTCCCTTTAGTTAATCAAATCTCATTAAGCGTTTTTCTTTGGGCTATTACAATACAAAACATACACTTATTCCCAAAGCCTTTGTGATTCCAGCTTGTCATGATTTCTCGAGTGCCATCACTGCCTATTCTGTATACAGACTGTTTCTACCATTTATGGACTTCCCACTTGTTTTACAGCAGAGCCTGATCATATGCTGTTTGCAATTATACCTGAAAACCTTATCAAGATATATTTAAAAGACAGTGACCTGCAGTAAGCTTTTACACATTTCTAAAGCCAAGAACACAAGAATACCTGTTTTCAGTTTTCCTGTTCTTGCTTGGACTGGAGGATCGAGACCGTCTCCCTCTACTCCTGCTCCTTGAGCGCCTCCTCTCTCGGCTCCGGGATCGTCTTCTCTCTCGGCTCCGTTCCCTTTCTCTGCTCCTTGAACGTCTGACATGCAACAGAATTGTCTTTACTTAGGACATGTTCATAGTATAACTTTAGTCTTCTGTTGAGGAACAGGTTGTAAAAGGAACCCACCAATTATCAAGACCATGAAGAACTTAAAAACTCCAGCACCAGCAAGCCAGAAAGCATTTAATAAGCAAAAAGCCTTAAGCATGATAAAATCCATCACAAACATCAGCAAAGCAACTGACTGGAGTGGGAGAACACCAATATTCAGCGGACAGGCACTTGAGGATACTTTGACTGGAGCTGATGTCATACCTCTGACGCTTTCTGTCCCGCGAGCGAGACCTTCTCTTGTCCCTGCTGCGAGACCTCTCCCGCCTGCGGTCCCGATCCCGGCTCCTGGAGCGCCTGTCCTCACGTTTCCTCTTGTCCGACGGGGAGCGGCTCCTGGAGCGGCTCCCGGAGCGTCCCCGGGACGCAGAGCGCTTCCGGTAATGCCTGCACGGCACAGTCACAGCGTGAGCACCAAAACCATGTGCAGGTAAAGGGTTCTTCTCAGGTGGTCAAGCAAGCAAAAAACATTATCTGAATTTCTTGGACTTTTAAAATATTTAAACTTCTGTAATCATCTTGCCAAACTGATTAAATATACATATTATATGTATAATATACATATACACTCCTAATGATGCCTAAATTAGAAGGATTATTTGGTCATGATTTTGTTTTAGTTTTAGAGTACTACTATAAGCCCATCATGAGAACACCAGAACATCACAATTTCCTTTCCAGAAACCCACTGATTTCCGTTTTATATGTAGGAAAAGCTAAAGGTTATTTGAAGTGATCCCAAAATCTGTCGAGCAAACAAAATTGTTATTTGTTGCTTTTTATACAAAATATGTTTACCCATGTAAGGTAAGTAAACTATACCTCTGCTCACTGGGAAAGCTGTCAGACTGGAATTAAAGAAACATAAACCCCCGAGTATGTGACACAGCTGTGCTCAATGCCTTTACCACACTGACATCAATAGAAATTCTGTAATATCAAGCATCACAACAGAAGCTGTCAGAAGTCAGCAAGGCTTGAAGGGTGTGTGATGGAGATGGGTGTCTCCTTTCCTCCCCTCAGTAATGCTCTTATCCTAACCACACTGAGGCACAGCAAGGCTAGGAATTTTCTAGGAAACTCTACAACTGATTGTACAAGTCACAGAGGGACCTTGACTGTGACCATTTCCTCTTCCTCCAATCCCAGATTTTCGGTCACCATGCCAGAATAATTCCCTTATTCACTCTCCTGTGGCTCAGGACCCACAGACCCTTTCTCCTAACAAGCCCAGTAATCAAGCCTGAGAAGGAAGGAAGAAGCAAAGAAGGCAAGACTTTAAGCCACCAACTCCTTGTTTCCCTTCCATGGTAGTATTAAAATAGTTCAGCTCTAAAAATAGCAGTATATTTATATTTAGTCTATGTTATGCAGTGTATGTAGGTACCAGGTGCATTTGGAGTTAGTACAGCAGCATATACCCACATCCTGCCTATCAGCAGGGTAACTGAGTGCAAAGAATGCCCGTCAGCATGGAGATTTTTAATTTCTTTCCCATCTGCATCACAAAATGGCACGGCATCTGCTCTATACTTTCTTTCTTTCTAATCATTTAGCTTTAGAGAACTACTTTTGGTTTTAATTTGTTTTCCTCTATAGTGTGCAATAAAGCCAAAAAGATGATTTCAGGCAGCAGAAGCCACAGTGTGAGGAACATTTCTTCACACCATGCACATGTAGCCCCCACCCATCTCCACCCACCATTCACTCTCACCCTCTTACCGTTTCTTCACTTTTAAAACTTTTTTTACATTAGAACAGAAAATTAATACAAGTTTAAACCCACTTTTAACGTTGTTTTCAGCCCAAACAGAAGAACCTTGTCATTTTCAGCACAGAAGCCATACTGTGACAAGCAAGGGAGTCCTGCTGGTTGGAGTGCCAGATCCCGGCTTTCAATTCAGGAGGCTCTAATGGTGTCCTGTACCGCCCATTCTGCCCAGCTCATCTGGAGCTAGATAGATCTGTGGGAGTGCCCAGCTCTGCACTAGGTCACTAATTTGAGCCTAAGATGGGAGTTAAATTTTTAAGTCGTCCACCTCTCTCGATGTAAATCTCCGTTATGGACCTGGGAGCTGTTAGAGTGTAGTAAGTACAACTGCGTGTGGATACTGTCGTGTCAGCTTTAGTGTTAAAATCTGATTAAACTACGAGACAGAGGCATATGCCCGACAGCACTTGCAAACTGTGGAATCGGTTTAAAGCCTGATAGGTGTGAGCAGCTCCGTATCATCTGGAGCACAGGCTTGGCCCGAGACACGCAGCACAGGGGCACGTTACTACCGAGCTGGTTACAACACTAACCAGGTCTTTGTATCAGCTGAGAGAAAGCAAAAGATACGTGACCCTGCAGAAATACAAAAGGCACAAGCAAAAATACCGAAACCAAGTTAACTCCTCAACGTGGCTAATTATGGCATTTTGGAACAAGCCTGCGAAGGCTGGAGGCGCTCCGGGAGCCGCGGGATCGGTGCCGGTGAGCCCCGGCAACTCGGACCCACCAAGCGTTGGGACCCACAGCCCCTCGGCCCGGGCCCGGGGCCCCGAGTCCCCAGCCTTGCCCTCAGGGCGGGCTCCAGGCCCGGGCCCTGCCGCGGCGGCCTCAGCGCGCCCGCCGGCCGGGAGAGCCCGCGCCACCCTTTGTCCCCCTCACGGCCGCCTACACCGCGCCACAACCGCCGCG
>VZTR01004666.1:105268-127817 GCA_013400775.1 Chaetops frenatus | reverse complement strand
GGGGGGGGGGGGGGGGGGAATCAGACTGTCAAAAGACACCTCTTCACTATGACTAGAAACTGTGCAATTCTCTGAAAAGCAGTTCAAGTAAATATATTCCTGTTTGCTACAGAGGCAGCAGACAGGGAAGCTTAAATTGGTTCTGTAATAATCTTTTCATGCTGTTTTAGCCATTGTTCTGAATTTGAGCTTCTTGAACTCAACAAGAAGAACAATTTCTCTCATGGAATTCCTCCCCTAAAGTAAGGCAACTCCTGACAATCACAAGCAGCTATAGCCCAAAATGGGAGCAAATGTTTACCCAAATGTTGCCCCACTTACATTTGTATCTCCAAATGTCCTAAGCACAATGCATGTGACCACTCACAAGTGTTTTACCTCTTCAAGTTACTTGCCCCAGAAAGTAGGTTTTGCAAGACGTTTAAGTTTACTACTATTAAATAAAAAAGCAAACCAAGATTTTTCCATATGCAACACTTCCATGGGCATTGGAATACAGTAATTTAAATACTCTTTACATTGGTAGCTATCAATGATAGCTTAATCTTCAAAACAGAAGAATTATCAATACTCTTCTACAAAATTTTTAAAATATTTTTTGTATATAAATTTTTACTTCAAGTCCAATGTCAGCTTCGATCTGTAGCTCTGGCAGGATCTGAGAGTATATTTAAAGCTTTTATTTGGTGCACTCTGGCCTTGAACCTGGGCTCACTACACAGTTGCATCAAAAAAACCTTTTTTTTTTTAAATCTTCAGGCATGTCTGCAACCATATACAAATTTTCAAATGCAGTATAATAATTTTATCGGAAAAATAATTTCCAATTTTAATGTCAGAATATTCAGTGTTGCAGACCAACATTTGGTCTGAAGTGCTGCCAAACTTGCTTCAGAAACACACCAGATCTGAGGGGCCCAACATTCACTTAATGTAAACAAGAGACAAAAGTCTACTGAACATAAACCAAACAAAAGCTGAGATAACCTTCCTTGCCCTTTCCCTCCCACGCCATTCATAAATTGAAATTAAAACTATTCCTTTTACTGAAGAAAAGCAAAGCTTACCATCTACCTAAGTCTACTTTTGCTGCCAACTCAGCCAATGACATTTTAAAATCTGTCTCATGTAGGGCCCACTCTTCCCCACTGTTTTTAAAATTAGAATACTGACTTACTAAAAGCTTCAAACAAATTCAGCCACCTTATCCAGGTTAAGCTTACCTTTAGTCCTATTAGCCATAATCCAATCCAAGCACTGGATTCTACACTTCATAAGCATTTGTTCATTTCACAATGAACACTTCTTTCATTGCTACTTTAAGCATTAAGTTGAACATTGAGATGCTCTGTCTGTAATCACTGGATGCACTTAGAAAGAATTTCCCTGCNAAAAAAAAAAAAAAGGAAAAAGTTACAGAAATATACATTTTGAACAACAAAGAACTCTTTATTTTACAAAATGTATTTCACCTTTTCAGTATTGCCTTTGTAAATGTACTTCATGCTGCAACTACTTAAAGTAAAAACACGATTTGCAGCAAATTAAAGGTGCTCAACCAGTTCCAACAGTTTGATTTTTTTGTTAAGGTACAATATTATGTAGTTGCACATTTGATTCTCAGATGTGGTCCTTTATTTGCTTTAGTTCGTTGAAATCACAGTGAGAACTTTTCATCAACTGCCTCAGGCCACAGATTTAATGGAGATATTACAAGCACAATCATTCTTTACTGCAAAATCTTTCCTTAAAGAAGTAAGCCAAAGGCTAGTGTTTCATTTATTCACTTGCTGCTGTATATGAAGGAGGAATTCATAGTATGATAAGGCTGATTCTGTTCTGTCTTCAATCATATTTTGCAGAAAACTTGATTTCAACGGACTCTCATCCCTTAAAAACAAAAATATAAAGTGTTTGAGTGAAATAAACATTTGCCAAGGGCTACTGTGCATTAATAGAGTTACATGTCAAGTGGCAAGTTATTTCAAGAGCTTAAGGACATATGAAAAGCGGATCTCAAATAGCCCTTAGTAGTAATTAATCCCAATAAGTGCTCTTACCAGCCATTTACTTCCTTTATTTGACTACCTAAGGATTCTTCTGTGACATTTAGTCTTTTTTAGTATTTTGAAATTCTAATTGGAGACAATTCTTAAGTCATATCTGTAGTCAAATCCGTCTGGCACAGCACACACTATCGTTAAGAATTCCATTAAGAAAGTTCAGTATATGACATGCAAGTATGTATTGTTAGCAGGTTGCTGAAGAAGCAAAAAGACTGTTAAAAACCACTTACTTTATTACATATAGTATAGGAAAAAAAGGTCTCTGTTCTCTCAGCCAAGAAATGAAAGCTCGTGTTCTGATGGATTCTGCAGTTTCAAGTTCTGGGAGATGTGTCTAAAAGCCAAAAGGTTTCATTAATACAAACAGGGTATTTTCAGAAATACAGTAAAAGGAACACTTAAAGTAGCCCAAGTCATTAGGGATAAAGAAAACGCAGACAGATACACTTTGTGATGTATAGTTTCAGTCTTGTCTTCTTTAAAAGGGCTTGAAACAGTCATGAGCACCGAACTGCTATCAGCAATTAGCTGTCAGAATGGTGATGACTGAGCTGTGATCGATTCCTGTTTTGTTGCAGAAACTAAAAGATTTCCTACTAACCCACTGTGCTCACTATTTGCAAGTGTTCTTAGTCTGCTCCCACAGGTCTGAGAAACTCAATCATTGTCAGCTTCTTCCTACTGTGTTTTCAGGGGAAGAAACTCCAAGAGGTAACAGAAATTATTTCTTTCCTTGAATCTGGATCTCTACCACTAGAGGGCTAATAACTGAGTAGTGGTATCTTAATTCTCATGCAAATGATATTCTGGCAGCACTGTATGACCGACATACAGCAGAGCAAGCACGTACCATATTCTGTGGTATTGAGCCATAATTTGGAACTCCAAGAACTTGGCTGATAAAGCCCTGCCCACAGTTCTTCCCGATCCACAGAAACATCACCTGAAAGACACCCATCAATAACAACATTGGTCCAACCCAAAACACACCTCAGTAGTCTCGTACGTATTTTGAGTTCTCAGAAAGAACACACCAGGTAAATATACTTTTGTAAATCCCCACCAACACACAACTTACAGAGCCAGCATCCATAAGATAAGCACCATCCCTACTGAGCTTCTCCACTGACAGCTGGAGAAGGGGTGGCTGAGGTATAGTTCTGTCATTTATGTTAAGAGACCCCTAAAAGGAAGAAAAACAGTGTTTCACATCTTGATGCAAAAAACCAGAACAGAATATTAAATAAGAGTAGGATCTATTACACTGAATACTGGAGCTGGACCCTTTCTCACCGTTTTGCTCAAGTCATACTTAAAGTGCTAATTTACTTTATTAATTAGCAATTTACTAATAAATCTTAATGTTTTATTTAGAGAGGGTGAATTTCATCAAATGTATCTTAGTTAATTAGTTCTAGAACTGGAATATCCGATTTGTTACATACCAAAGATGTGATTTCTAAAATTGTTCAGGGTTTTACATAAACATTCCCTGTTCTCAAAACTGCTTGACATTTTAAAATAAAGGAAGCTACAAAGGGACAAAAAACACATAAGGACATCTTTATATGTGTGTAATTTATAGCACAAGATAATGACACAAGCCAAAGGTGAAGAAAGTCAGGAAAAAACCTTCCCCGTACATCCCCAGCAAAGCATAAATTCCCTCCAGAATTCATCAATCCAGTTGGCAAATAACAAACCAATAAATGCAACAAGTGGGAGAATATGAAACATTACATTTTAGCTGTGCAGCTTTAATATGGAAAACTTGGGAGATTTTTAACACATTTACTTTCACATCACACAAATCTTTGGGATCAAACAGATTATATAGCAAGGCAAAGACTCACCTCATCTGTGAGAGTATCAACTCTGTACAGACTGGGATGTGTCATGAGCATGAGGTAAACAAGGGGCTGGTTTTTCACCTGACACATGGTAAAGATGCGTTCATCCAAACGTGTGTTTGTCCCAGTTTGAAATGCTTTCTGCAAACAATCAGGCATTTAGTTTAACCATTAAAGCAAAGAAAGAAAAGCTGAATTTCACACATCACCTAATGCTTATTTCTAACTTACTTAAGTTTTAGAGATGTGCCCTAAGTGTTTTCTCATTATATTTTATTGCTGCTATTTTCCTTCTCCATAGTTCTCTTTGGTGTTTCACATATAAATCATGAAAGTCTCATTATTACCATTTCTGGATTTCAGAATTAACCTCGACCTGGCACCATCAATCCCTTCTAGTGAGCACTACAGCTGAGATGAAAGCACCCTGAAGTACTCTCTAACATACACCTCAAAAATGCTACTTGATGAAATTTAAAAGAATAAACATTGGAGTCATTTACAATTGGCTTCAATGTACAGAATCTTAGGTCTGTATTTACAAGAAAGAGATAGTCCTAGCTTGTTGGGACCAAAAAAGAAGCTATAAATCAAAATAGGGCTCACTCCTCCCACTTGACTGGGTCAAATGTTTATGAAACCTTTCACATTAAAAAGCTCAGTATGAACATGCTGGTTAATTCCTAATCAAGATGTACGAATCCAAAACTTCTCTTTGAACCAGGTAACCAGTTCATCCAACACTTAAATGACTTCTAGGATCAGTTCAGGGAAATTCAATTAAAAAATAGTTACACTGAGCAATACTCTGAAATGCTTTAAACTTGTTGCAAGAACAGCCAGCCATGCACCCAGCTCTCTTCTAATCCACACTGAACTGCTGTGTGGATCTAATTTCCAGAAATGCACAAAAATGAGATTCCAGAGAAAACACTACCAGTACTCTAACTGATCCTCTTCACTAGTCAGTGTCTTTATTATTTTGCCCTTCCGTTGCTTAAAACATTTATACTTTTGGTTTTACACACACTTCCCAATTCCTGCTTTTGAACGAAATCATTCTCCACCAAAAAATTGTCCTTATACTTCAGGCTAACCTGCCAAGCAGAATCATCCTCTTGCCAGGCTTCCTTTTCCCCCTTACCTGTTTCAAGAGTGCCAGTACGTAAAGCGGGAAGAGCCGCAGTGAGTGGGGAGCTGTGAGGCCAGGCTGTTGGATGCTCAGCACAGACGAGCGATAGGCAGCTAAAGAATCGATCACTGCATTGACCAGGGCATCCCGAGCATCGCTCAGCGTGGCAGAAACAGAGCGGTCCACAGCTGAAAACAGAGCACAAGGCTCAAGTGAGAGGGGCTTCCTCCCTTGGCAGGAATGCAGTCACATACATTAACTTCTCTCATTTTATCATACATGTCGATGCAGCTTAAGCTGTTACTACATTCTAGGTGAAGTCAAATGCTTCAGAAAAAAAAGCTGGGGTCCCACAATGGTGCACCAGATTAAGCCTAAGTCCAGGTGATTATACACAGCTCTACTGATCCTTCACCTAAGCCAAGCATTAAAACCAAAACTCTCTTAGGTTTAGAACTTCAAAAGCACTCTTAGGACTAGGGAGAATCTTTTCTTCTAATGCCACTTCCCAGAGGATTATTGCTCAGACCTTTAAGGATACAATCCACTCATATCCAAACAAGCTCTCAGCACACTCACCCATATTGGCTAAGAGCCCTATGATGGCCTGCACATCTGCCCCTAGGTACACATCACTCAGTGTTGTGACAACAGGTAAGCACATAGTGTGGACACGAATTCGTCTTTCACCTGCAAGAAAAGAAAACTGTAACCTCCATACTTGTTTTATGAAATACTACAAATGCCACTGTTGGCTCAATCTAACCTTACCTTTGCTGGAGGTGTACAGGAGAGCTGACTGAAAAGAAACAACTTGCATATCAGTAAGACTCTCTTCCACTGACATTTGCACAGCGTATCCTGCATCTGGGTTTACATTGGGTAATGACAACAAGTCTGTAGATCGTACGAAGAAGTTCCCATGGAAAGTATGAATGGAAAGACCTACAAGATAATAATGCATCATTTTGAGTTTTATAGCTGTGAAGTACAGGCAGCACATACAGATCTGCCATCAGTGTGCATCTGTAGTGCAATGTTCCCTCTCAACGAAATACACTATCTTCAGGAAAGGTAAACACAGCAAACTGATGACTGATAAAAAGAATGCACAAAACCTGGCAGAAAGTGGGAATTAGAAAGGCAGATCAATGCACAGTAGTAGAAACTATCTAGATTATAAAAACAGTTCTTTGTTGAAATAGCAGTCCAGCAAAATTTCCAGTTTTGACCATTATAAAACAGAACTTGGATGCCAGAAATACACTGCAAATACAGTCTTGTCTTATCCCCGGTACTGAATTTTAGTTTTCTAATCTTTGCCTTTTAATCACTTAAGGTTAAAAAACAGCTGGAACACCAATGAAAACATTCCCAAACAGCAGCAAACATCCACTTCCCTCTTGTCCCCCCCTCAAAAATCTAAGAAGGTGAATTCAGACCTTTGGTGCATCTTATCCTCATGACAGCCTCAAACCCAATTTTTCTAGTTAAATATCGCTTCAGTTCCTTTTGCAACTTCTCCACCTGGACAGGGTTGTGTTTATGATGGTAAGATTGGTAGTAATAGACACTACCTGCAGAATACCTTGATATACAACCTGAAACAAAAACAGCATACATTGGAGAGTGCAGAAAGTTGCTGTTGCAGTCTTTAAATTACTAAACTGTTCACACCTGCAAATCACTCAGATACACTGTTACAGAACTGCCTACCAAGACAGAGATGTAGCACAACTGTATCTTCTAGTATGTGACAGTTTCAGGTGTGAAATAATTTTCCATTGATCTTGAAATTGCTGTCACTTGAAAGTTTGGTTAAATAGAAACAAAATAATTAAAATGCTAATAAAATTTGCTCTAAAGGCAATGACATTAATGGTTAAAAGGCATAAAAAAGGAAGAAAGTATTTCAGCTACTTGTATCAGTAGCACAAGAATCCTGAATCACTGAGGGAGGACATGAAAATAAGTAGGTTAAATCAGGACTGATAGATTCTATTCAAGGTCACTGCTCAGCAAGGACAAGTTTGTATCTTGATACACCAGATTAATTCAAATCAAGATCATCTACTAAATGTTAATGTAGATTCTATGCATTTGCTCAAAATACAAGAGTTACATGCCCCAAAACAGCTTTATATGACTTACCTAGAGAAGCCAAGTCAGAATATTGCCCACTAAGAAGAAATAAATCCACTGCAACCTGTTGCCCTGAGCAGTCCAAGGCCAGCTTCTTGTAAAAATCAGTCGATGGTGTCAGATGTATGTCCTGTTAACACAGTAGAGTATTTCAAAATACAAAGGAAATTCAAACTGATTCATTTATTTACTGCCTGTTTTCAGGGACACTTATAATCAATTCTCCATCATTGATTAAAAGTATCTTATTTTAAAAAATCAGGTAATTAATTTGTGTTTATGTTGCTCAGGGGATTTTTTTGTTTTTGTTTTTTTCTGCTACTTTAACAAAGGAGCAAGAGAAGCACAAACTTAACCCAGAATAGGCAATCCCAGAACCACCTACATGCACAGAACAGGGCTGTTAGTACTCTCAACTTTTTTGCTTTCCTAACCTTTGCTGTTGCTCTTTGGTTTGGCTCTTCTCGTGACTTTAGTGCCCCCATTCCCACAGATGGGAGCTGTGTCTGGAAGACAGTGATTCTACCTCCAGTGGGGGACATCAGCTTAAAGGCAGCCTGTAGTGCAGGCCCCAGAGCACTCTGAGTTTCCAGGGACTTGGTAAACATCTGTGGCAAGGTCTTCAGCAGATCTTGAATTAGCTGTAAGTGAGAAAACAGTATTAGTTAGACCTATGAGTCTTCATGGTTTTCTACTTTATATAGAGCTGATTGCTGAACACAACCAAGTATTAACACTGCTAATATTACGGTAGTAAAGAGAAAGTCCTAGAAAAATTGAAGTACTGTCTTGTTTCAGGTTGGTAAGAATTTACAGTGGCATAGATAAAAGGCCACTTCTTTTTTTCTCAAACCTGGCATTTGAACAACAGGTGTTAATGAGCATTAATCAAAAAATTACCAAATATATCCCCAATTATATAAATATCACTAGTTATGTAAGAAAGTCCTTGCTTCTTACCTCTTTATTTTCATTTAAATTTACTAATAAGTTTTCTGGCATTGGTATAAATACATCTGAAAGGAAAAAAAAATATTTGAGTTATCTTTTCAAGCTTTCCCTGACTTTATTTGCCAACCATCATACTTCTTGGAAAAAATACACAGTATCAATGAATTAACCAATGTAAACGTAATTATGGATTTCTTTTTTTTCTCATAAGCATTCCTGTGGCTAGAGCCCCATGTTAGAGTAGCAATCAACAGGGCTGAAGGATAATCAAGACTATTAAATAAAAACACATAGCAAATATTTCCAGTGTTCATTCTACCCTGCCCAACAACATCCAGTGAAAGGTGATTTGAAACAAGGGGCAGAAGGACAAGGACAAGCACTAAGCACCAGCCACCAGAAAATCTATAAAAATGTATCCAGCATCAGCGTTTGGGATTTCAAGAGGAATCTAGAGAATTGTACAAATTAAACTAGAAGTTAGGAAGGCTGTCTTCATGTCTGAAGTCATGAGCAGCATTGCCCAGACATCAGGGAGATGTCTTCATAAACAAACTCACACATACAGTACATCTAAAGTCATTACTAGAGACACTAATGGTGTGATCTAGAAACTCCCACCAGATACATATTTTTAAAGGCTGTCATAACCAGAAGTCATTAATAGGTACTGATCACAACATTTATTTTTGCATACCTTCAATATCTGAAACTATAAGCATCTGAGGCTGAGAGAGACCTTCCTGAAGGCTGTAGAAATGGATTGTGCTGTCAAATGTTATGAAGCCTATTTTTGTTCTAGTGTTCCCAGGAAGCCTGAAAATGAGACATATGGTGTTCAAAGAGATGAAATTTCATTTCTGCAGGCTTTTTTTTTTTTTTTAACATACACTGCATCTCTGTATGGTTGCTACCAAGCAGTTACTTTAACAGCTAGACTGCAAGAGCTTCACTAAGTCATTTAGGAAAGAACAAAAACCACAACAAAAAAGCTCATGGTAGAGTCACCTAGCAGACATGTGAAAAAATTTTAAGAGGGTAATCAGAAGTGAAAGAAAAGAAAGAAATAAACTGCAAAATACCAAGTAGTGTTTATATAAGTTCAAACAGTATACATTTTATGAAAAGTTTATTAGATGTATGACTCTTTTCAGCAAATACTTATCTAATTTTCACCTTTTAAAAAATACAGTTCAAAAGATACCATCAACATGATGCTTATATTCTTTTGGGGGTTGATGAAGTATATAGGAAAGAGACTGAAAATCAAGCCTCAAAATTACCTTTTATAGTGGGTGTAGCTGTGATGGGAAAAAGACTACAGCTTTACAGTACATTTTAACACAACACTGGCCATTGCTTGTCCACAGGAAATTGATTTTCCAGACAGAAGGGACTGGCATGTTGGTGTCTATCACAAGTTTCTTAAGAGGAATGAAAATTGGAGATTTTAAGAAAAAAGTACTTACGAGTCAAGATTGTCTAACAAGGTCTGGCAGACTGTATTCAAGTATCCTGTCTCTATTGCATTGTGAGAGACATCAAACACAAAGAGGTACACGGGTGGCTGAGGTGGACGCAGCTGAGCAAAGAGAAACATTACCTTTAATTTTCAAACAGCATTTGTTAGATGTGGTTTATTCATTTAAATAATAAGTTTAAACTGTTAAAGCAGCACACAGATGACACCTAAAATTTCTGAATCCATTTGTCTCTTATTTGGTAATACCAGAATTCTAGTTTTCTTCTGAAGATACCTACATATTCTAAGAACAGAACAACTTTGACATCATAAATGTTTAGAAGTGAGCTCTCTGAAGCTCTCTCCATGAGTTCTCAGTTACACTCCTTAAGGGAACAGCTGTTCTACTGAATTGGAAAGCATCCTCTTAAACAAAGCTTTCTCTGACTTCCCTCTGTAAATAAAACAAAGGGAGAGAATAAGTAAAAGTAAATAAAGCCTTACCATGTATTCAGATGGAGCCATAAACTCAATAGTAGCATTCTGGACTTCAGGTCTTTTATGAGGCTCTCCATAAACTCTTGTCACAGGATTATACAGGAATTCTTCAGGAACTATGCAGGTAAGTTTATATATTAGTATTTTGCACTACTATTGGCTGCACTGCATTTTAAAACAAATATATCAACACTTCTGTGGCTCTTGGGCAACACGTGGAGAACTACACAAGGCAGTGTAGTTCACTTACACTTGTGCAAGGGTACCCTGGGAGACTACTTGGGCATTTAGTGTTTCTTTAGGGACACCACTGTCATGGGAAACATCTCTCATGACTCCCAGTGTGACTGACAACAATCCCCCGAACTGATGTGGCCAACAGCACTCCAGTCTCAAAGGCCAAGGTGGGAAAGGTTAATTGCAACACTTTAAAGCACATTTAAAACTTACCATCATTCACTCTATAGCACAAATTGCATTTCCATCTCCTTTGGTCTAGGAAGCTGACAAAAGGGTTAATGTAGGTTCGGCAGGAACGGCATCTCACAATAATACTGGAAGTGACCACTGGCAATTGCTGGAAAAGAAAAGCTTCCTATTTTAAAGCATCCTCACCCAGAAGCTGTTCATCTGTGGTAACAACACCACCTCCACTGTGCTGGCTAGTGAGGCAAAGCATCCTTGTTGAAAGGAGTACTTCTGCATCCTCACAGCACCCCTCCAATTGCTTAATATGACAGATAGGAACTGAGCTCTTAACTGTGTAGATTCCCTTTCCAAGCCTCTAAATTCTTGAATTTTAAACTGGTGGTTTAAGACCAAGTCCTGCACCCAATACAGATCAAAAACCAGGGGAAAAAAACTTCACATCTTTGAAAAATTAATTAAACTGAGAAAAAAACCCAATGTTTAAGAGAGAGACAGTCAGGAGACTTTGAATTTAGCAATCTTGTGAGATCCAAATCCCTTCAACTTTTCCAAGTCTTGAGTTTAGAATTGGTACTAGGTTTGAAACTAATAACTACTGTTGATATGTGACAACATGGAATTTAGGTATTGCCTTCTACCACAGTCCAAATTCTGTGCTGCCTTTAAACTTTTGGTTTTTTGTGGTTTGGGAGGGTTTCTTTTTTATTAAGAAGTGAGACCTGAAGGTTTAAAAATGGTAGGGAGAAATAATTCAGAAAAATTACAGTGATCTGTAAGGAATAAGAAAATGTTACGATGGTAGCTCTTCTGGGCCAAGATACCTGCCCTTGTTTTATAATTCATTGTCCATTGTCTGGACTCGAGTAAAGGCATAGTTGATATTTCAGCATGTAAAGTTTTGAATATTTCTCATACCGATAAGTCTTTGAAAGGATGAAGCAGGAGCCCCAAAGGAAGTTTGGCTTTATTCAATAAGGCCTGAGTTTGAGGAATGTTAGTCAGGGTACAGCGGAACAACCTACATGGAGGACAAAGGGTTATTTTCAGAGGCTTTCAAATAAATGATGGTTTCAGTAGTACAGTATATTTTTCTAGAGCTGTTGATGGTGAATTTCCATTTCCAGATAAAAGATCTTCTCCATCTCTGTCAAATCACTTTGTTTTTGTCTGAGCTTGACCCACAGTACCTACTTCAAGATCTTATTTTATACAAATACTCTCCACACAGAACTAAGTGTCATTTTCATCACTCAAGTCAAAGTTAAGCCTAGCAATACCCAAAGTTGCACCAAATCTTTATATACTAAATGCTATTTTGGAATAAATCAGAACTGGCAAAGTTTAAAAAGTGGTTTTAAAAACTTAGTAACTATAAACAATCCCACAATCATTTTCTGAGTCTTGGGCACTCAGCAGCTTCCACAAAGTGCAGGTGTATGTGGCGATTTTGCAAATCCTGTCTATCTTGTTTGCATGAACAATGTCACAAAGGTGCTGCTATTTCATTTACCTACCATAAAAATATTTTCAAAGCAGGAGTCCCTGGCTATACACAGTTTGGTTGGTTTCTTCAGAGAGAATAACTGATTAACCAACTGCCAGCCTCTTGTTTGAAATTTCACTTACTCCATTGTTTTAAATGGTTACTTTCAATACAGAAGTCACCCATGTTTCTTCATGCACAACCTTTTTGGTGTACCTCACCTGACTGAATTAACTCCTATTTTACATCTTCTCATCCATACTCACTGCCAGCCATAAAATTTTTGTACTGTACCTATCTACAGCTGCTTTGTAAGCAAATTTTTCCTCATACTTTCTACAAAGATGATTTTCCACTCTCCAAGGTTAAACCCACTTACTGCCTTTATCATAACACAGTTAAACCCATTTTCAGTATTTTCTACTCATAAAATTAAGAAAATACTTTGTGAAGTCATGTTTATAAGTAAGAATTTATACTTGTATCTATTTTGATGTATAATAGCAAATGCATAATCTTACTCAGGATTGCAGTTGAGCTTCTGGATGTCTTCATGCAAGTTGGGGACAGGAGCCTTCAAGAGGGTAGTAGGAAGAATATTTCTTTCTTGAAGAAGATTCACAGGTCTTAACCCTTCCTGCTGTAGACTCAGGCCACTCATTGATGCAGTTAAGTGATTAGTGCCCAGGGCAGGCTAGAGTGAAACAAAATTTCACAGATTAGCACCAGTTACTTGGATGAAACCAACAGTCCATTTAAAACTACATATATATATATCCCTTTCAGTTTGTTTTGCTCATGTACTAACTGTATATATATATACTAAATATATTGTATCAATATATTTAGAAATACTGTTTGTCACATGAACTTGACCTACGCATGTAACATAAAGAGGAAAAAAGTAGCATAAATTGGTGATAAAGCTCTTGAAATACATAGGCTGTGAAAGTGTTGGTCAGTTCACTCTGAAAGTTCAGGGGAAAAAAAAAAAACCGAATACTTCAGCTAACAATAAAAATGCCAGGGAAGAGAAACATGCCAAAAGCAGCTGAAAGTTTCAAAAGAAACATCCTGAACAGATTTGAGGGTGGGACACTTTACAAAGAGCTGGCACACAGCTTTTCCAAACTTGTTTCAAGGCACAGGCAAAAGCATTAATTCTGGACTATGTCTGTCCTCTTGAACAAATGGTGCCCAAACAAGGAACAAAAGAAGCAGCATCCTAGGGATGCACAACACACATCAACCATCATTCTTCTTTACCCACAAGCCCCCATCACAGGTGGTACTGAGATAAAAACCAGACAATCTTTACCTGGTGGAAATGTTTTGATCCATCTGGATATTGCAAAGCAGATGCATTCATTCCAGGTGCTCCAGGTGGAGAAGTATGTTGGTAGCCTGGAGGTAAGGCAGGGTAAGAATACCCAACACTTCTATTCATCTTAAGATTTGGGGCTGCAGGAGAATGATGTGGAGTTGCTGGAAGCAGAGTAGACACACTTAATTGCTGAAGAGCTGTATCTTACTTGAGGCATTAGTACAATAGGACAGCTGCCTGTTTAGTTTCTAAGTGTAAAAAATACAGCTGCTGTCAACTTTGCAAAGGGCTCTCATCCGCTTTACGTATTACAGGCAAAGACATGCTAATTGTCAAGGCTTCAAACTTCATATTTAGCTTCAAGACAGGCATTGAATCAAGTACATATATTTGTTTGTACACAAATGCCTAAACTTCTTTCTTTCCCAGACTCTTAAAAGTTCCTTAATAATAACCATTTTTACTCCCAAAGCCTTACCCATGAGGCCACCACCTTCAATCGCATCATAGCTGTTTTGCACTACAGACCCATCACTGGCAGCAGATCTGGCATCACCTTTTAAGAAAAACAACCACAGGAAAAATTTGCGCAAGTTACAAAGAAGTTTTAATGAAGTAACTACAAAAAAAACTCTGCTTGCTGGATGAATATTAAGAGAAGCATAGTTTGAATCTACTTTGTTTTTGATCCAGGATGAAACTGAATTAAATATACACTTTGGCCTCTTTCTCACACACAGGTCCCCTGCAGATATGACCTCAACAAAGGACATTCATACAATATCACAATCTTTTTTTAAGGAAAACAAAAGTCCCTAACTTCTGGTTGAATAATCTTCTACGATTCCTTTAGATTAGGGATTTGCCATAGCTTCCAAGCCAACATGCAGTAAAGGGTCAGGGGACACTCCCTTATCAGCAGAGGAAGTCTCTTTCAGCTAGCTGCAGTTTTCTAAGTACTCTGTAGCTTAGTTCTTCAGTTCCCTGAAGAACTTTTTCCACTGATAATTGACAGAAATGCCAAATTCTAAGTGGACATTTAATCCACTACTCACCAAACAGCAACAACTCTGACACAGTCACATACCAGTCAAGATAGAAATTCAATCTAAGATCAGAAAAACCTTGAAATTCAGAGAGTGCTCCCAAAGGACAGTTTTTGGTAAGCCAACTATGTCTAAATATACTAACACAACTATATATTGCTAAGGAGAAGTAGGTACTCTATTTTTATTAAAATCTTCAAAGATGACCCAATAAAAGGAACTTACATTACACACTGCATCTCGCTAGAAGCAGTTAACCTGCTTCATAGACCAAACATTTTTATCTCTCCAGGACTCTGAAAACGTTTCTCGTAATTATGAAGAAAATATTTGCTAAGCATAAGCCGTTTCTAAGGTATTTAATATGTTCCAAACTAAGCTAAATCTGAATATACTGTTCTTGTACTCCCAGAGCTACCACACACAAGAAACTGTCAAGCCGAACATGCAAGGAACCAACAGCTCTGACAGAACTATGTATGTAGAAATAAAGCTGCCGACTCACACGTGGCCCCATCCAGCATAGGCACTAAATGCCAAACAACTGGAGTCTGTCTGATACAGAGCTCTGAGGAGTTCTCAAACAATGGCATATTTGTGCAGGGCCCACAGGAGACACAAAGTCAGGTATCTGTCTTCAACAGCTGACACTTCACTGCCTCTAGTAACTTCCTGCAGAAAACTAACAAATGCACGATGTGTGCTTCAGTGATTTTACACAAAGAAAAAGGTACAGCTACATAAACAGCAAGGAATTGCAAGGCCCACATTTTATCTCTCCCTGTAGAATGAACAATACAAGAAGTGATACATGGATTTCTGTCCTCACAGCAGTCAAGGACACAGAGAAACGAGAATTTCACTATCGCTTTATAACACAAAAAAGAAAAAAAAAATCAATGCCAGCTACAGGAGATATGGCCATGTAAAACAGCACTTGGAAATCTATTTTCAACTATTAATTTCTTAAATTTTATTAACATCCGTTTACAATAATTTTTCTTCTTTCCAGGTCCTTACCTACTCTTTTCAGATTAAATTTTTAGCTGTATTAGTATCAATTTTACAATTTGAGTCTCAAATAGAACCATGTGCTTGACTTTAGAGGTTGCATACTACAGCAAGTTGCAATGTTTGAATTCAACATAAGGAGCAAATTGTTTCTTACCTTCTTGGTTTGCAGCTGGTTTTAGCAGAGACTGTGCACTAGGTGGTCCTGCTATCACTGTTGATGGCCTAGGTGGACCAGCAACTGGTGGAGGTCCTAAAGGTGGCCTTGGAGGGTGGAGTGGAGTTAAAGGCTGAGTCACTGGTGGAGGTGCAGATCCTATAAAGAGATTAACTTTTAGGAGGACTTTAACCCAGCTGAAAAAAAGTCACAAAAGCTTCGTTACAAAAATATCCAGATTGAATTCTAAATATTCCTGTTATTCAGAGGATGAACAGCATGGTACATAAACCTTAACAAGTGAGTAGAGGGTCTTAACTTCAGATTGTTTCTGTCATGCTTTTCTCATTCTGGACTCCTGTAGCTACTGATCTCTTTCAGCTTTTTGTTGCTATTGTTGGCAAGAATTTCAAGATGTACAGAAAACATCCCAACTTTATAACTAAGTCTGGAGTGATCACCTTACAAGCTTAATTAATTTCAAAAGTGATCACTGTTAAATAGAAAAAATACCAGGGAAATGGCTCGAGAGGATTGAATGGATATAAAAATTATTTATTCCAAACACTTGCTCTAATTTCATATGCCACTTTCCAAAATTTCTCTGCATTTTCCTCACTAATTCCAAAGTACTAACTGTTCATTCCAATTAAGTGCCAGATATAGTTTCATAAATTCTGTGAGCTTAAGACACTTTGAACAACATAACAAAATTAGGTAGGCATATAACAAAAAAAACTAGCATCTATAAAAATCTCTAATGAGGCTAAAAGCACTTCACAAGAAAAATTATTTGCTTTTACACAGAAAATATTTCTGTACCTAAGTCCTGTCTGCATGCTTGGTCAGAAAAAAAAAATCTAACAACAGAGAGCAGTTTGGCAAAGGGAAACTTGAGTATTAACTGTGTTTCCATAATAATCACAAGTTGCACAATAGAGCTATTTTGTGTTAGAAAAGCTTTTACCACTGCATATACCAGCAGTAAAGCAACAGGAACAAAGTCTCCTACTTTTAGAGTACTTTTTGAAGATTGACAATTATCATTACATGTGAAAATTACAAGTCTGGGGGAAGGAAGCTTTCGATTGAACTGACCTCTATTTCAACAGCGAGAATGCTTTTCAGTTTTCTTTCCAGGCTGTGTTCCAGTTATTTGCATCGACCTGACAGGCTGTTCAGAAAACTACCTGAATCAAGTGGTTATTGACCACACTCACTAAAGAGAACTAGTTTTCAGTGGTGAAGTCCTGGACTGAAACGTGCTAATGCTCCAACAGCTACCCCAGGAAATGGTGATGGTCACAGAAACAGCATCACCCACACACAGCATCCCAAAACAATGGGACACCATTCAGGAGTTACCTGCTCCAGCCAGCCAAAACAATCAGCCTGGGGACAGACCTCTCATTTTTAAACCAAAGAAAACATCTGTGTATTTCTGATGGGTGTATCTGCTTTAACAATCCTCCACAAGCAAAATGTCACTACAGAGTCAATTCTATACTCATTTTAGAAGGTGGATGAAAAGTGGACATTGGTAAAATATCAAAAAGCTCTGGTTACCTGGCTTCATGTAGCTGTTCTGCAGCAGAGGACCCCCAGGAGAAGCAGCATATTGATAACTCCCTGTAGGATTTGTACTTCCTGATAACGAGGATGGTGGCTGAGCTGACCCTGTCCCAGGCACATGAGCCAAATGGCTTGTTTGAGCCCCAAGTGGCTGACTCATGGCAGTCTGGCTGTACTGCCAGTTTGAAAGCACCGGTGGGCTGGCTCCAGGAGGAAAGCTCCCAGCAGATGATACAGCAGCTGAGTTCTGTAATGCAGGTGGCAGCACTTGAGGAACAGGACCTGGCTGTTGTACTGGTGACCCAGAGAAAGATGCCACTGGTGGTCTATTGAGAGTCTGGCCAGGTCCTTGGTAATTGTTTAATTGAGAAACATTCTGAGAGCCACTATAGCTATACTGTCCAGAAGACTGATGCGGAGGAACCTTTGCCGGTGTCTGATGGGAGTACGATCCTGGAACCGCAGGGCTGTATCCCTGGCCATCTGGGGAATGCATCAGCTGATTTTGAACAGGGCCTGGAAGGGAAAAAAAACTACACTCTTTAGGAAGTCAGTGTTGTGTATCACTTCTGAAAATAAAAGATGTTCTTTTTAATGTCTTTCCGCAGGATTTTATTAGTCCCCAAGCCATTTTTAATTTAAACCATTAGGCGTGACAGAAGTACTACTGCAAGGGACATGAATTTGGCAGTATTTTGCTATCAACACTTCAATCTTTGTTCTGTTTTACAGTAACCTTGCAACCACTAAACATTCCAGTACCATCCATGCTCCTGGATTGAAACTCCCACAGGATCCCATTCCAGTCTTCAGAAACCCCCAAAGAGCTGCCCACAGAGGAGCACTGTCCCTCACCACTGGCACAGGAGCACACAGGAGCAGACCGAAAGCGGAAGATCCATTGCATAAGAACTCCATTTCATGTGATGGCTGACACCAAGCTACACGTCAGCTTACCACAACAGCACTCCAGCCAAGTGCCAACATAGGTCACCACGCTGCTTCTCAAGTGACTGAGTTAATCTACAAAAGTTTCTGCAGTTAATTTTAGTAAGGGAACTATTCATACACACAGTGCTCATGTGAGTGGCCAACTGGTCACCAACACAGAATGACGGGTAAGTTTATAATAAAATAATTAATCAGTCAAGAAAATAAAATTTGACAAGTTAATGATGCTCTTCATGCATTTGTTGGTTGGTATGTGTGAACTAAGTTTTACTTATTTGAAGAAAAAAAGGTTGGTAACTCTCCAAACAGTAAACAACACTGGCAAGAACATCATCAGACTCCTGCTTTACAGAGAAACAGGTTGACAGAATCCCATAGGATTTCCATCATAATAAGAGTTCCATCAAGAAATGTACTACTACAGGTTGTTCATATCACTGCCACAAAATGGACATCCTGAAGAGAGACTCTCAATTTTTGAGTGAAATTCTTCTGCACAGAACACACTAGATACTGCAGGCCCCAGCCAGCTATGACTCCTTCACAGCTACCCAAACACTTTCCAGTGTTGTACCATTCAGTTTAGCCAGTCACACTGTGGCTCTCCTCATCCCCTAAAAACACAGCTTAGATACAGGAGACATTCTACACACACAGTTACACTTTAAAAAAAATATGGCTGGTTTCCTGTTGGAACATAATGGCTAAATGCTGAAAGGTGAGCAGAGTTCACATTTCCAAGTTAAAGTAACTCACACATTTCTGACAATAAATTAGGCTAAATGCAGAATACATTGAAATTCTTAGTTAGGACAAATACTGCACTGATCATTCAGCTCTTCATTCCCTAAAAAAATCTTAGGCTCTGGGTCACAGACAGCTGTTAATTCACTGAATATTGCACAGGTCCATATAACTACTACAGTGCCAGTGATCTCATGCTCACAGTTTCTTATTTCTGCATAAAACATACACACCTTATTATTCTCCAACCATTAATTTCAACATGCAATTTATCATTCAGTCAGGAAATCCAGTTATACCCTACTGTCCTTACAATGCTGCTCATAAATATTTGCAATTAATAATTCTCTAAAATCAAGGGTGTTTAAACAAAAAGCTCACAAAGACAAAAATGCTTACAGTTATGAGTAACCTTCAAAAACTACCATGCAGTGTATCAGATGGGTTTTCAACAATTGATTTACAAAACCCATTGGCAATTAAATTTGCTAACTTTAAAAATCATGAATTCTTATCAAATCTTCTGACTGCACCCTCACAAACACTGATATGACATCATCACTATAAACTGTAGGAAAAATACAGAACAAATACAAGTTAATTTAATAACTTGATTTTTCACCTTAGGGCATGACTCTCTATCCCAGGTAGAAATAAGAGCAGTTGGATTGCTCTCATGCACTTTTTTGCCTGCTTGAGGATAAAACAGTGCAAGTGAGGTGATATCAAAAACTGACCTACTTGATATTTTCTATGGCACTTTATGCAAAAATAAAAATCAAATTCACCACAGAACAATGTTCCAATTTCAATTTTTATTTTTGAAGTCAGAAGCACAATGAAAAGTCTTGACATCCTCATGTAATAGTTCATGTTTCCAAGAGAAGTCTGTACAAAGCTGCCAAAAAAAGCGATAGAAATAGCACTAAGGGACAAAACCCCTTTAAAAATAGTTTCACAATGCACAAAAACTTTCAGGACTTGCTGTTTGGTTGCTGCCAGATACTCATCTTCACCTGACCTCTTTACTGAGACCCATCAAAGAGTATCTAGGCTGTCCAGCTTACCCCAAATGCTGCTGGTTTTCTGTGAAGCCAAAAACAAACAAGGAATTCTGTGTGGACTGAAGAGCTACTTCACCTGCACAGCAGCAAAACAGCCAACCCTCAGAGACCACAGAAATTAATTAGTAATAGAAGAAAGGCCATTTATTTAACAGCAAAAGTCTCCTCTACAGCAACAGAAGGCCATTTAATGTTTCTAAGAGATGAGGAATAGCACCAGAATATATATGAAGGTTGCTTGATGGTTTTATAAAATAGTCAAAGCACTAATGTGGATGGGCAGGATCCAAGCTATATTTTCCCTGTCCCCTACTCCAAGCCAGTTACTCAGCACATCACTTTTGCCAGCCACAAGCTCTCCAAGCTCCAGGGAGATGGAAAGATAAACACTCTGAAAAGTTACATCCCAACAGATGCCATGGAATCATTCACCACCAGCATCCACTCCAGCTGACTTTGAGCCACTGGGTTCCAAACCCAATAGCTCCTCATGACCTCAAACTACCACGTCAAAGTATCACATAAGAAGAGCAAAATGATTCTAAAAGAATTGTTTCTCCTTCTTGTTTGTGCTTCAGATCTATGAACTGGAAAGCAAATTAGACACCTGCAATTAAATGAGTTAATAGTGGTCCTATTAAAAGACAAACAGAAATGAAGGGGAGGAAGGTTGTTGCTAAGCAACCCAATGCTCTGTGCTAAACAACTTCCCCGGCAGCAGACGGTGCTGCTGGGACAATTTACTGCCTTAGTGGATACTCAAGCTCAGGGAGTTACTCGCAAACACTTCAGCAAGCAACAAGTTGCGAGGAAGGGCTGACAGCTATAGAACAATTTATCATCCTGCTGACAGTGTTCTTTCCTCACAGACCAGTGTAAGCGCCACTACAGCACTCAGTACCCCCAAAACTGTTTTATAAAGCTTTAGTGTTAGTATAAAGGTCAAGGATCACAGCACCTTCTCAACATATATTAAACAATTCTATGAGCAGTCCATGCTTGAACAATTTGATTTATTTCAAAGGCCAGCAACCCAAACCTTATCTCTAACTTGCCATAGCAACTGTTTAATTTTATTACCTAGTATTTGCATAACTCTACATTTCAGTTCTTTATTTTTCATACACCTGACAGCTGAGTAGCCTGAAATTCCTCTTTCTCAACTACCTCTCCATGACTTCCATTATGTGCTTAATCTGACACTAGGGAAATCAGCAACCATAAAGCAGTGCCCGTCTGTAAATTATCCCACTCAGTTACTCCATTAGCTAATATTCCCTTCATACCGTCTCTGCTGAGACCATAAGCTCTCCAGAACAGAGCCTCTCTCTCCATACTATAGTCATACTCTTCTCACTGTCTTGACCCTAGAAGCAACTACACAGTTAATTGCAAATTGTCGTTTTGCCGATGACTTTGAAGAAAAGCAATAAACACACTGTGCAGGAGGAGGGGGAAGAAAAATCAAAAGACCTCATTATAACTGAACTGCTTATGATGCAGCACAGCTACTGAAACACACAAGTGTATAATTAAGGAAGCAAGTGCAGAGGATGTGTATGTGAAATCAGGAGGCATTTCCATCAGCACAGATTTGCACACATGCAGCAAAAACAGACACAGAGACAAGGCTGGCCTTGAATTTCTTATTCCTATATTAAAACACTGGCTACTCAGTTCAGTTTCACCTTCAATATCTCGTTTTAAAGAAATAGTCTTGATTACTTTCTTCACCTCAAAATATTTCCCAGTTTGCAGCACACAGAACCAGATAATGTCGGCTTTACGAGAATGACAAGATAAGAAAGCCCCGCAGCGCCGCAGGCTGAGCTCAGCGATAACCACAGTGCCACATGTACAGCCCCGTTCCAAAGGGTCAAACCTCGGCTGTGTCACCCGTGTCACGGACAGGAACCCAGCCGGGCTAAGGGACGGGCACTCGAGCCGTGCGCGTTACCCCGGCAGCACGGACAGAGGCTCTCTGAAAGGCGCCATCGTTCATTCGACAGGCAAATCTACTCGGGATACTTCTGCCATGGAAATAAAGCAGAACGGAGATTTATTTTGCCTAATGAGCCGCTCTGTGTTTTCCTCAGTGACACTTGGGGCAGGGCCCGGTCCGACAGCACCTCACCCGCGCCCCCACCGTCCCCCGCCGCTGCCGGGGTCACACCAGGAGCCCGGCTCCGCTGCCGCTCCTTTCCTGCTTTCCTCCCTAACTCCGCTGCGTTTCGCCCCGGGCTGCAGGGAGGACACTGCCGAGCTCAGCCGGGTGTGACCCAGCCACCCGGGCAGCGAATGTGCTGTCCCCGGAACCCCCACCCCGCGCTCTGCCCGCGGGCACCGGCCCCCTGCCCCCGCTGCCCCGGGGCGAAAGGCGGCCTGGGCCCGGGGGAAGCGCCGCGGGGCGGGAGCCGTCCCCGCCAGGCCCTATCCCGCGCGGCGCCCCNGGGGGGCGGAGCCGAGCGAAGCCGAACCGAACCGAACCCGGCCGAACACAGCCGAGTCATACCGAACCGAGCCGAGTCCAGCCGAACCTAGCCGAAGGTAACTCAGCCGAGGCGACGCCCGCCCATTCGAACACAGCCGAGTCCATCCGGATACAGCCGAGGCCAGCCGAGTGTGTGAGCAGCGGGCGCCGGAGCCGGAAGGAGCCGCGGGGGGCGG